>BQNB010015301.1:44302-67828 GCA_026074375.1 Tanacetum coccineum | reverse complement strand
ATTACTAAAAATCTATTTTAATTCCTAGAAAATACAAATTTTATTGGAAAAATAAAGAAAAATGAATTTTAACTACTAAAAAGGTGCAGAAATTTAATGGAATAAAAATGCCCAATTTTTATAAAGCAATTGAACCCTATTTTTGCTAATTAAAACCTAAAACCTAATTTTATTAAACTAATTTTAAAAAATTTAAAACTATTTTATTATTCCTAAAAGACAAGGTAGAAAGTGCAACAATTGAAAGTAAAGGGTAGGCGGGGTAATTAAAAAGAATTTACACTACAGTTAAAACAGACAACCCTTAACTATTGTAAATGTACCAAACAGACCCTACGATTTAAGCACTTTTGGCTTATCTAAAAAATGAAAATTAGAAAAAACTTAAAACTACAAAGTTGGACTTGAGCTTATCCACAACAACTTTAACAAAATCACTTGGAACTTTTATCAACTGCATAAGCTAGAAATTAAGCTTTTTATACTGCTTTACAGAAACTAAGACTTTTCTTTGAAATTTTAACTTTTTTTTAAACTTTGGCTTATTACTTGCTTAATATTCAATGAAAATGAAAACCAAAAGAAGCTAAATGAAGCTTGTGATGTGTACTATGGGTTTCTAAAAAGAAATAAGCTAATAGTTAACAAGATTAATGAGAAATTTAATCTTAAAAAGCTAAGGTTTAGGCTAATTACTGAAATTAAGCTAATCTTAATAAGCTAAAAAACTCAAATATAGATTCTAGAAACTGAAAATTTGAGAATAAGCTATCCTAAGAATATAGAGTAAACCTAGATAAAAGGATTTTGATAAAAACAACTAGAACTTAGAAATCAAAAAGAAATAAGCTAAAAATCTAAATTGCTGCTATACCACTTTTGCAAGAACCTAAAAGCTAATCTAAAGCTTGTAAATGAAAGTTAAAAGTTGATCTTTATAGAGCTAATGGAGTACTATAAGATTGCTTAAATCTAAGTTCTATCTCCTAATTTCAAATGCTAAAAAGAAGCTAGAAAATTGATAGACAACAGCAGTACTTACTGAGTAAGTACTGTTGTTGCTGATATACTTGGCAAATACCTAAGTGTAGGCAAAATTTCTAAAGTGAGGACTCATAAACCAACTCACTAGATGTTACTAAATCCACATTTACCAAGTTTGAACTCTAGAAGGCTTTAGATCACTTAACTCTAAAACTTTTTGAACTTAAAACTGCCCTGGTGCTGACACAAGCTTTTTAAGCTATAAACTTTGAAATTCTACAAATTAATTCTTAAAACCTATTTAAAACTTGATTATATCACTTAACTCAACTGACTTATGTAGATTTACCAACTAAATTTGACTTTAAGAGTCAAAAACATCTTAATCCAAACACTACTTATCCTAAACTGTCTCAACTAATTTTTACTTAAAATCTATTTTAAAGCTAAAACTGCCAAAACCTTATATCTACTCTAACTTTAACTAAGCTAATTGAGCTACTTAAGCACTAAAATTACTAGCTTATCAAGGGAAATAAGCTAGTTTATCAGCTAGCTTTTTCTACTCTAAATGACAGAATCTAAAGAAGTGAGACATTAATGTATCCTAGCAACAATTAGCTTAAAGCATTTGAATATCTAAGCTGACTAAACAAAATTTAACAAGTTTAAGCAAAAATAAGACAATGCAATAAGCTGATGAAATAAGCTGAATGAATGCTGAATTTAAAATCATAAAGCTAACCTAATGAGTTTTAGTCTCTGATCCTTAAGAGTCATCTTGTTGAACGTGAGTGACCTTTAAAACTAATAATTCTTAATGGCACCTTGCCTCCTAAAACCAAATAGCTATAAGCTAAATAAGCTTCCTTTGAGGCTAATTCTTTCTTCATTGCTTACAAAATAGTTTACTGACTCAATGACATTTTTGATTTAGAATAGAATAAATACAGTATTAAAAGACATTCTAAAAAATATAAGCACTACTTTGTGAACTAAAAGAAAACAAACATAAACCAAAATGGAGGTTATTTCAAGCTTATTAGTAAAAAAAAGTTGTACTTGTATACTTAAAAACAAAAACACCACGTCAATTAGCTTATTGCTCTTTTTTAAAAGAGTGGTGTACAAGATAAGAAACAATTAGTACAAATGACTTTGAAAATTTAAAAGCTTAGTTGAAAACGATGAACAGTACAAAATAAAATTGGAAGGGAAATTTACAAAGAAAAACTGAACTAACTACTACACTATCACTAACTATCTCTTATTTATAGTTGAAGGTGAAGAGAGGATGAAAAAACTCAATCATTCCTAGCCCTTGATCTTCATAAACTTGATTTTTAGCCGTTGGATCTCTTGGATGATGTGTTCCGGAACCCTATAAGAAGTTGCCACGTGATGCAAATGATGTGGAAGCTATGGTTAAATAGAGGTGGGGTGAGTGTAGAAGAATCGGGAAAGGTTTGGATGATGGGCTTGTTGGGTGTTTGGGCGGTGAAAATTGGTTAATAGGACGGTTAGGAGATAAGTTAAACCCAGCGTCTCGGTATTTGAAACTTGAGGTAATTACACAAGTGGGCCTTTGTTTCTTCCTTCCAATGTGTAGTGTAATAAGAGTTCGAAACTTTACACTTTGTGTCCTTGTAGGTTTCTATGAAACAAGAAAATGGCTTTTGATTTTGGTAATTTCTTTCACTTCAAAGGGTATAATGGTCATTTCTCTTCAACTTTGACTTGACTTTCTTGACTTTGACCTCCTTTGACTTAATTTGATTTTTTCCTTGTGTCGGGCTGATCCGGCTTTGATATCTTTCCTCTTGATCACTTGTCTCTTCATTTCTTGTCGGTTTTTGCTTGTTTTTGCGCTTTTTGACTTTAATATCCTTTCCTGCACATTATGACACAAAAGCACACATATTTCCATCTTTTGGCATATTTTTGGCTTTTATTGGCAAAATCCTGGGTATTTTATGTATACAATTTAACACTTATCAGGGGTCTAGGAGGAAAATCCAAAATGTTGTCAAGCAAAGGGTTCAAAGGATGAGGAGAAGTTGGTTCATTTAAAGATGGTGGTGAAATCGGAAGTTTTGATTGAAAGGAAGAAGATGTGTTCTCTTGGCTTGATGAGGTTTGATTAGTGGATGTGGTTTTCGATGGTGCATTTGGAGGAGTTGGAGATGAAGAAGTTGTTGTAGGAGAAGGTGTGGTGGTGACATCTTCATCACTAGATATGTGCATTCGAATTATTAAAAGAGAAACTCACATGTGCTCCTGTGATCGTAAGCCCAAACTGGAATCTTCTGTTTGAACTATGTGTTGATGCAAGTGATTACGCAGTAGTTGGAGTTGTTTAGGTTCAAATAAAGATGGTAAAAACTTTCACCCAATCTACTTCGCAAAGCAAAGACTCTCAACCCACCTCAACAAATACACCATAACCGAGAAAGAACTTATGGCTATAGTTTTTGCATTTGACAAATTTAGATCCTATCTTATACTATCAAAAACTATTGTTCACACTGATCACTCAGCTCTTAAACATCTGTTTAAAAAACAAGACGCAAAACCCCATCTTATTTGATGGATTATACTACTATAAGAATTCGATATAGAAATCAAAGATAAAAAAAGGTACAGAAAATGTTGCTGCCGATCACTTATCTCGGATTGACAATAACAAGACAAGTGATTATAGTGAGATTGACGACAACTTTCTTGGAGAAACCCTTATGGAAATTAATACCAAAGATGAACCATGGTTCGCAGACTTTGCAAACTATTTGGTGGGTGATATTATACCAAAAGGGATGGCGTACCAACAAAAGAACAAATTTTTCTCTGACCTCAAACATTACTTTTAGGAAGAACCCTATCTTTTCAAAGTATGTTCTGACGGTATGATCAGACACTGTGTATCTGGACCAGAAACCTGAACCATTTTAGATCAATGTCACCACAGACCAACCGGTGGACATTATGGACCAAACATAACCGCTAAAAAGGTCCTAGATTCAGGTTTTTACTGGCCAACAATCATAAAAGAAGCTCATACACTAGTCCGACTTTGCGAAGCATGCCAAAAGACGGGAAATATATCAAAACGTGATGAGATGCCATTAACCAACATTCAAGTATGTGAAATTTTTTATATATGGGGTATCGACCTTATGGGACCATTCCCAAAATCACATAAGTTTGAATACATTCTTGTTTTTGTTGATTACATATCTAAATGGGCAGAAGCTCAAGCTTTAGCAACCAATGATGCTTGAGTTGTTATTACTTTTCTAAAGAAACTATTCTGCCGATTCGGAATGCCCAAAGCTCTAATAAGCGACCGAGGTACTCACTTCTGTAACAAGATAATGGAAAAGACTATGAAGAGATATGGAGTTAGTCACCGTTTCTCTACATCATACCACCCTCAAACAAGTGGTCAAGTTGAAAACATAAACAAAGCCCTCAAAAAAATTCTTGAAAAGACTGTTAAATACAATCCTGCTATTTGGTCAAGAAAACTTAATGACGCTCTGTGGGCTTTTCGTACTGCTTATAAAACACCAACCGGTACAACATCGTACAAACTAATATATGGAAAAAATTGTCACCTGCCATTTGAAATTGAACATCGTGCATACTGGGCACTTAAGAATTGTAATCCAGATCTCATCGTTGCTGGTGAAAAACGAATGTTTCAGTTACACGAATTAGATGAACTTAGACACCAAGCCTATGAAAACTCTCGATTATACAAGGCAAGAACCAAAGTCTGGCACGACAGAAAACTAAAAATGAGAAAATAATTCAAACATGGAAACAAGGTTCTGCTTTTTCTTTCAAAGTATAAATTCAAACAACTGAAACTCCGATCTCGCTGGTTAGGACCATACGTAGTAAAACATCAATATCCATCCGGATATGTTGAACTATATGGAAAAGATGGAAAAACATTTATTGTTAATGGCCATCGACTCAAACTATATCATGAAGAAGAAGATTATAATGACCAAAGGGAAGCAGTCACTCCCTTCTATCCCAAAGAATGAACTCTGGAAGCATGAGTCTAGCTAATGACTCTCTTAGAAATTAAGCGCTTCTCAGGAGGAAACCCGTGCTTTACTTAAGTATGGAGGAGTCCCTCCTCCTTACAATTCCACTCGTATCCTTTATTTATTTTTATACAAAAAACCGATTCCCGTGTTCAAAAACTTTTTAGAAAAGAGTTTCAAGAGAGAAAATGTGAACCCGGACAATGCTTTGGTAACATGAAAGTCTATTAAGGGTGGGTGGAGTGGGTCAAAAACATCAAGAGTCAAAAGAGTTTTAGATGGTGCTAACTCTTTTGAACTCTTATCCTTAAAAGCATCCTTTCAAAAAGGTTACTCATGGAAATGTATATTACCCGGTTCAAAACCTCTGCCCAATGGTTCATAAGGGGAATAACATATCCACGATTTTAAAATCCTCATAAAACACATAATCACTCCCAAGATAAGAGGTAGTCTCAAAATGGATAAGGATTTCAATGTCAGGATGAACAACTTGTAACTCTTTTTGGACGTAGGTTCATCTTTTGTTTCAAAATCCTCTTTAGTCTTTCTTTCTAAAGATTCAACATTTTTATCTTCCTTTTTGAGAACTCAAGAGGAGTAACTTGGTGAAAAAGGATCATCATTTAAAACTTCAAGCAATATTTCCAAGTAAGTACATCACCTCCTCATCACTAAATTCAAATTAAATCCCATGTCTAAAGATTCATCATGTTTTTATATAACTCTATCTATTTCTACCCTTAAGAATTGAAAAAGTCTTGAAAACTTTGAAAATCATCACAACGTAGGAAAATCATAACGCTTTCCAATTTTGGAACACTCTATGGTATGGAATGAGGATCTTATTTGTCAAATTCCTTTGTTTGGAATAAAGTTTAAGATCACATCCCCTATTTGGAAAGAGTCCCTCAGATTATTGTTTGGAAAGAAGTGGAAATTTGCCCCAACGGAAGCAATATTGAGGTGGAATGAATAACTCTCAGTGGTGAAATGAATCTAAAATTCCTCTAAGTTTGATGAAAAAACAAACCTATCTTCTAAGCAACTGGTCAGATATTTTCTTAACTTCTCTTCCTTTTGTTTGATAAATTCTCCCACAAGATAGTCAAACTCTTTAACAATAGTGCACGTATGTCTGAGGAGAAGAAGAATCCATTGCTGAGTCGAGGTTCACAAACATCTTTTGAGACGATCATCATAAATGCCATCATTGGATTGACTCATTGTCTATTTACCGTCCGATTTTAAAGAACTATTCTTTCCATACCATCCTTATCACGAGCTCTTGCCCCCGTAGGGACAGGCAATAAGACCCGTGCGGATCCTATAAAAAGGCCTACCAAAAATAAAGGTACTGCGATAATCACACTCAAAGTCTACTACAACGAAAATCGGCCGTGAAAGTCAATCTTACCCCAAACCGAGGGACCAAGACATCTCTAAGCATTCCTTTAGTAACAGCAAAGAGAACAATTTTCTAGTTCTAAGGTCATCCGGGTAGATTGCAATGTCGGAAGGCCTAACTTTGTGTATACGGAGAAATGGCATAAGTTTGATACTAGCACCTAGGTCGGCGCTCGGCTTTGCATTTACTCACTAGAAAGTACACTGATGCGAAACTGTTCTGGATCCTCAAGCTTCAGGAAGCTTTTTGAGAAGTGATCGCCGAGCAATTTTGCACTTATTTCACAGGTGAATTAGCCCTCTCGTTTAACTTCACTTTGTTCGACAACAAGCGTTTTTAACATCTTTTTGATACTTATTGCATTAATATCAAAAGCATCCGCCAAAGTTAATGTTCTACATTAATCTTTTTGTACATTTCCCAAAACTTTTTGGATTTTTACTTTATCATTTTTACACCTTTTCTTTTCATACTCCTCTCCAAGAAGGATAATGAAAGAGTTTTTTGTTGAGGGCTATTGTTTGTTTTGATTGTGGAGATTTTAGGCAGGAAAAACTCCTTCCTTATATCAATATAAGATCTTTTCAAAACACTTTTCTCTAACCTCATCATCTTTTTCCTTCTCATTCATTGCCTTTCACCATTATCTTTCAACATTATCCTTTTCCTTTCCCATTGTACAAGCACGATGGGTTGAACGTTTTTCGGTACTTTTGTGACTTTCGGTTGCACTTTGTCCTTTGTCACCTCGGTTTCCTTAGCCTTCTCATTGTCCGATTGACGAAGGAGGTGGCATAGGGTAAAATGTCATCAATAGGCCAAACCCACTCCTAGTGGTAATAAGCCTTTGATACAGAGTTGACTTTATTTCAGGATTAGGAATAGTATTACTTGGTAAAGACCCTGAACCCGATGCATTGTTATTTACCAATATTGCTTTTGAAACATGTTAAGCATCAATATTATGAAATTTTCTTTTGCTCATTTTGAAAATCTGTTTGTTCCCTTTTTGAAATCATTCAAATTCATTGCAAATATTCAAGTAACATCATTTGCTTCTGTGAAAGCCTCAAATCTACATAAGTCATCGGAACTTGTGTACTCGGGCTTGAGAAGCTTGAGCTTGTTGTGTGTAACTCGAGTTAGCTCCATGTTTTAACTTGGTTGTTTTGTTTCACATTCCTAGTACCATATACCCTTGGTCTCCCATTGTAGTCCTTGGTTAGGACTAGAAGCTTGGATTGGTTGAGTAAAGCCCCGGTGGACTTATTAGGTTTAGCTAATTGGGAGGACGTAATTCCGGAATTTCCATTTTACACAAAGTTACCGACCGAATAGATGAGCGGGTTTGTTGAAACTGTGGAAATTATCATGATAAGACCGATACTCAAATCCTCCCCTAGTCATTGAACACACAAGTATAAACTAGAGATTACAACACAAGTAGTACACCTTTCCCCACCTGATTTCATCGGAACGAGAGTAGGCACAAGACATTCATTAATATTTTTCATCTTCATCTCATTCATTTCATTTCCTAAAAGACAAAGTCATCATATCTTCTAATGCCGCTGCCGTTTGTTGGAAATCAAGTTAGATGATGAAGAAGTAGAATAAGATAGAGGGAGCAAATCGACTCACACTCGCATCAAGGCGTTCCGTGAACATCTAACTTTGGGCATTATTCTCTATGATTTGTAGTCCTTTAGGTTGGACTTTTGTAAGAGAAAATGCCACCAGGCAGCGGATATTACGAGAATCTTGATCATTATAGCTCAACGAATTATAGAATGTGTCTATTAGGTGATTGATGAAAAGCCCATGATGAGGACCCTTCCTTAGAATTCCTTGAAACTCTCCCAAGCTTCGGAAAAAGATTCTTGATCAATTTGTCAAAAATACGATTATTTCATTCCGAAGATTGAGTAGTCTTAGAAGGTGGATAAGAAAAAAATTGATGAACTTAGACACTAATCATCCATGTAAGAATAGAATTCGGGAGGTCTTTGTCACGCCACGTTTTGGAACCCATCAATAGAGAAAATGGAAAGAGAAGAAGTTTTGATGGTGGTGTTAGGGTATAGGATCCGGAAGCCTTTTGAATTATTGGTTTATGCTCCTCAAATGCGAATGTGAGAAGAGGCTCCTCATCTTACCTCCTCGAAAAAATCATATTTAACAAGATTAATGAGAGATGATTTAGTTTCAAAATTTTGAGCATTGATGGGTGGTACAACTATAGCACTTTCAAACCCCCCGGTGGGAGCTTGAAGTTGCTCGGCCATAGGTCGGTCATCGGCCATTTGAATCGGAAACTTATCAACAATAGGGATTGCCTCTTGTTGTTGTCGAGAACGTCGACGATTACGTCTTCTCGGAATTGTGTATTCCAAGGAAGAACGAGTGCGCATGCACTAGTGAAAATAATAAAAAGAAGAATTTGAGATTAAAATTATATTTGGGGAAATTTACAATATTTTTAGTATTTTATTAGGAAGGAAAAACCAAAAATATGTTTTGCACTCGTTAATTACAAAGCTTCACGTTAAGTCTCCAAGAGTACACACAAAGATTCAGTAAACTGCTTAGCGAGCCGCAATGAAATGCTTAGCAAGTACTATCACCTTTCCTTAAACATCACCTTATAGTTTCTTAAAACTCAAAGGTCCGTCGTACTCGCAAAGTAAACTACTCCCCCCCCCAATCGATTAGTTTTGTTTTATTGGATTGTTTAAGATGGATAGCAAGTATCCAAAATGTGTTATTTATTTTTGTATTTTTTTAAATAATTCGATAGAATCAAATTAATGAAACTTTTTGTTTATATTATTTTTTATAAAAAAAAATAGCAAAGGATCGCCAACCAAAAAGGAAGGTACTTCAAAACTCCTACTTCAAAAAACGAGGTATCCTTACAAATCGTTCACGAAGTCTTCCCCTGCCACGCGCCAAATCTGGTTTGCTGTGTAAGCACTATCTAATTTATATATATATATATATATAATATATATATATGTAAAGTTAAGTAATCCCGTGACAATTCTTTCCAAATTACTTCCTCAAACCAAGAGATATAAAAGGATAAAAACTTCACTAAAGAAAACACAATATGTATAATTTTTAAACAGGTGAAGTATATTCTTCTCCGGTCGATATCCCAACGAAGTCGTGAATTGATATTCGGAAAAATTCGGATATCAAGTTCAAGAATGGATAAAGGTTTTTGAATGTTGAATTACACTACTAATTAATATCAACAAATAAACAAAGAACAATTGAAGAGTTCAAAACGTTAACTAATACGATCTAAAACTGAAATTTAAAATATAAGCACTACTATTAAACCACAATTATCCCTAAAAATCACAAATTTAGAAAAAAAAAATTAAGTAAAAAGACTTAAATTTTTTAACTATTTTTCCTCTTTTTGTATGAATATTTTTTAAGAAAAAGAAATTACTTAAAATCTATTTTAATTTCTAGAAAATACAAATTAAACTGGAAAAATAAAAAAGAAAAGATATTTAACAACTCAAAAGTGCAGAATTCAATGGTATGAAAATTTCCCAAAAATTTTATAAAACCAATTGTAACCCTAATTTTACTAATTAAAAACTAAACCCTAATTTTATAAAAACTAAAATTAAAATATTAAAACTATTTTATTATACCTAAAAAGAACAGGGTAGAAAATGTAACAAATGACTATTAAAGGGTATGTCGGGTAAAGGTAATGGATAATTTCACACTCTAATTACAACAAAAAACCTTAGACTATTGCTAAAAATGTACAAAACAACCCTAACGATTGGAGCTTATTGTTTGTCTTATCGTAAAAAGTGAAAATTATCAAAAGCTTAAAACTACAAAGTAGAACTTGAGCTTATACACTACAACTTTAACAAAACACTATGAACTTATTATCCACTATATAAGCTAAAAATTAAACATTTTAATCTGAGTTACAGAAACTAAAGGGTTTGCTTTGAAAATCTAATTTTTCTAAACTCTAGCTTATTACTTGATGAAAATTAAAACTAAAAGATGCTATATGAAGCTTGTGATGTGTACTAAGGATTTCTAAAAAGGAATAAGCTAAATGTAAACTAGATTATCAAGAATTTTAATCCTAAAAAGTAAAGGTTCAAGCTTAATTCTGATTTTAAGCAAATCTTAATAAGCTATCTAGTTCAAATATAGATTCTAGAAACTGAAAATTTGGAAATAAGCTATACTATGTTTATGAAATAAACCTAGATAAAAGGATTTTAAAAATTACAACTAGAAAATAGAAAATCAAGAGAAATAAGCAAGTACTCTAGGCTGCTGCTAAACCACTTTTACAGGAACAAACAATTAAGCTAATCTAAAGCTTAAAAATGAAAATTAAGAGATGATTTATATTGAGCTAATGTAGTACTATTAAAATGCTTAAAGCTAAGTTCTAACTAATTACTTTCAAGTGTTAAAGATAACTAGAAAAGTAGTGAGCAACAGCAGTATTAACTAAGTTAATACTGTTGTTGCTGATATACTTGGTAAATGCCTAAGTGCAGGCTAAATTCTAAAGTAAAAACTCATAAACTAACTACCTTAATGTATCTAAACCTGCTTTAACTAAAATTGAACTCTAAAATGCTTAAAATCACTAAACTCTAAATCTACTTAAACTTAAAACTGCCCTGGTGCTAGTAAAAACTTATTAAGCTCTAAACTTTGAAAATCTACAAACTAAATTGCAACACCTATTTAAGACATGTTAATCTGAAAATCTAAACTATGCAAAGATTTTTGACATGGTCTTGTTGATTGAAAGGTCAGAAAAATGTGCCTTAACCCCAAACACTTGTTGTCACCAAACTCTCCAAACAATTTGTTTTATCTAAAAGATCTATTTTAAAGCTAAAAACTGTTAAACCTTCTAATCTACTTAGTGATTTAACTCAACCTAATTAAACAAATTGAGCACTAAAAACTTAAGCCTTATTAAGAAGATTAAGCTAGTTTATCAGCTAGCTACTTATCACTAATAAGAACATTCAACTAAGAGATTTATTTAACTAGAATAGGTAATTGAAATTTAAAAACAGCTAAAACTACTTACACTAAACACCTTACAAAATTGAATAAAGCAGTTTTGCATTCACAAATAGCATCTTAAGGTAAGCTACAAATGCTATAGATGAAAAACAGAAGGTTGAACCTGAATTTTATGTAATCTCAGACACTAGCCACTCTTTCTGAGTGAGTGGCTTTAAAACTCAATGACCTAATGGCACCTTGCCTCTAAACCAAGAGCTTAAAGCTCAATAAGCTTCTTTGAGCTTATTACTCCTCAATGCTCCCAATATTGATCCAAACTGAATTCAAATGAACATTTTTGAACTAAAGTAGACAAAATCAGTATTAAGAAAACTTCTAACAATATTTGAACAATTTTTGAACTAAAAGAAACAAAATAAGCTAAATTGAGCTTATTACTCAGCTTTAATTGACTAAAAACATCTATAACCTGAACACTTGAAAACAAACTCAACTCAACTTGCTTTATTGTTAAGAAGATTACAAGATAAAGAACAAGGAGTACAATTGACTTGAAAGATTAAAAGCTTAATTGAAAAAAATGAACAGTAAACGTGAGCTTAAAAGAGAAATTTACAAAGTAGATTGAACTAACTAACTATCTAACTACTCTCTCACTACCACTAACTATCTCTTATTTATAGATGAGGATGAAGAGAAGATGAGAGCTTCTTCATTCCAAGCCCTTGGATCTTTTCTCTTTGAATTTAAGCCGTTGGATCTAATTGGTGATGTGTTCGAACCAATAAAAGGCTGCCACGTGTGCAAAATGATGTGGAAGACTGTAAATACGAGGTGGGTTTGAGTAGGAAGAAACGGGGAAAGATTTAGAGACGTGGGTTTGTTGGGTGTTTTGGCGGGAAAAGAGGTTATAGGACGGTTAGGGGAAAGTTAAACCCGCGTCTTGTATTTGAAACTTTGAGGTAATTACACAAGTGGCCCCTTTGTTTCTTCCTTCCAAAGTGTAGTGTAATAAGAGTTCGAAAATTTACACTTCTGGTCCTTGTAGTTTTAGAACAAGAAAATGGCTTTTGATTTTGGTAATTTCTTTCACTTCAAAGGGTATAATGGTCATTTCTCTTCAACTTTGACTTGACTTTCTTGACTTTGACCTCCTTTGACTTAATTTGACTTTTTCCTTGTGTCGGGCTGATCCGGCTTTGATATCTTTCCTCTTGATCACTTGTCTCTTCATTTCTTGTCGGTTTTTTTGCTCTTTTTGACTTTGATATCCTTTCCTGCACATTATGACACAAAAGCACACATATTTCCATCTTTTGGCATATTTTTGGCTTTTATTGGCGAAATCCTGGGTATTTTATATATACAATTTAACATTTATCAAAATTCCCCAAACTAAAGGATTGCCGTGTCCTCACGCAATTTTATTAAGTGTACACTTTGTAAACTAACAAGTTTCCAAAATGCCCTTGTTTTCACCTTTTATGAATCCCCTTTTTAAACATCTTAAGCTTTTTCTCAACATTTTATCTCATGGAAACACATTAATGGCAATCATTGCAATTTTGCAACTTTTAGGCTCATTGAAATAGGCTACTCCCGATTAATAGAGCACAAAAGAGGAAAATTCGTCTTCCCTGACTTTTCACTAGACTAAACAAAGCTATTAAACAAGATCATTGTCAATATAAGTCCAAATGGTTAAGCTCTTATACTTACAACTTGTGAACTTTTCACTCCCAAGAATAAATTAATGATTAAGATGTGTGCACTCTTTTCAACTCAACCATAGATCAATTTATCTTTATAGTTGAAATCCATCTAAGCTTTACACTTAAGCCTTGTGAGCTTAAATGTTAATAACATAGATAAACCTCGACTCAAAGCTAAAAGAGATTAGGAAACAAAACTTATAAATTGATTTTAGAAAATGAAATTTTTAACCATTCTTTTATTTTCCATATACTATAAATAAAAAAAAAATGCAATAGTAATGTTGTTCTTATTTCGAACCCCTACTTGGTGCCTTTCCCCAAATAGGAATATCGCATCACAACCGGTGTTCTTAGTTCGAACCCCCACACCACTACTAACCGTTGAGGATATCACACAACACCTACATCTACAAAGCCTAGAATCCAAAGTTCCTTAGTTGCAATCACCACCTAGGCCGCGCTCCCTAGTGATGAATACCTACGAACCTTGATTCCACGTACATAATCTTAATCCTTAGTTGCGACCCCATCCGAGTCTCACTCTCAACATGGATATGCCAACGATTTAGACTATAAATAAGCTTTTATTATTCTTTTTTTGCGAATGCTACATTGGCCACGAAAAATAATGCTTATTTGATATAGAAATGCTTCATTGTCATTCTTTTTAAAATTATAATTTGGTGAATGGAAAATTTTCGCAACTTATAAATTTGAAACCAAAAATCTTACTTACATATTAAAATGAATTTTTTTCAAAATGTAAGACTTTTTTTAAAGACATTGGTTGACTTAATTGAATTAAAAAGAGCACGTATGATTAAGTGTATTAAGAGCTTGTGGGAGTAAAAAGACACAAACCATTCATATAAGCTTTAGGTTTTCCAAATAAACCTTGCTTAAGCAAATACTCTTATATTTAACTACATCATCTCTTGTTCTTCACATTTTTTACTCGATCTCCACTATTTTTAAAATCCAAAGCAATAGATTGTGGAAAGGCTAGAGGCCCTACAAAAGGTAGGTTATAAAGAACTAGCTAGGTCATTTTCAAAAACCCCCGGTCAAGTCAAAATTAACTCCTATTTCTCACCCACACGGACTACCAAAAAGTGGTGTTTTTCCCCAAACTAAGCTTCTTTTGAGCTTTTCTTGTAAGCAAAAATTTAAAAAATTCTCAATCATTTCTCAAAAAGCCAATTAAAAAAGATTCAAACAAGGTTGCGTGAGTGCAATCAATATCGGAAGATATCCTTCCCCAAACTAAAATGAAACTTTGTCCTCAAAGTTTAAAAATAAGGGTCAAAAGGAATCTTCAACAAAAATTCTAAGGTCATGCCAAAAGAATAGATGTTAGTTCGATAAAGACAAGGATAAGAGATAAGAGTTTTCCCATTTATGAAGAGAAGATTGGAGACCATCGATGGAAATTGTAGGAATTGCCGTTGTCCTTCCACAATATTGACACCATGAAGCTTCCAAAATCCGAAAAACCTCGACAAAATCACACCAACCAACAAGAGACGAAAAGAACAAAGCTTCTCTCTTCTTTTACATTATTAGCTCAAGACACTCTAAAAACGGCTTATGTTTTTTGTTAACCGAGTACAACTATACTCCGCCCCGAATTAATTTGTCCCTTGGGAAAGCAAAGAAAATAGAAAATGAAAAGAAAATAAAAGATAATGCATGGTGCCTCCCACGAAGCGCTTGTTATTATAGAGTCCCCTTTCGCTTAGACCTCTTTCCCCAAACTAGCTATTTCATGTGGGTCAGTCGCCTGACATCTGGGATACTTTCCATTAGGGACAGTCTTCGCCCAAACTAAGTTTTCACCCTATGACCATTGACTTTAAAAGTTTGACCATCTTTTTGAAAGAAGTTCAATATTCCATATGGGAAAACATTTCAATGTTTATGGCCCCGACCTCGAAGATTTTAGCTTTCCCGAGAAAATCTTTAGCCTTGAATTAAAAAGAAGTACTTGATCCCCAACATTAAAAACTCGGTTTTTAATTTTTGAATCATGTAACTTTTTCGTTTTCTCCTTATAAAGCAAAGAATTCTCATAAGCTTCATCTCTTAACTCATTAAGCTCATTAATTTGTGACTTTCTATTTGCACCTGCAAGATTAAGATCTAGATTTATTTGCTTAAGAGCCCAGAAAGCTTTATGTTCCAACTCAATAGGGAGATGGCAAGCTTTTCCATAAACCAACCTATAAGGAGTACATCCAATAGGAGTTTTGTAGGCAGTCCGAAAAGCCCATAGAGCATCATCAAGCTTATCACTCCAAGAAGGTCTTATTCTCACCTTATGGTTTCTTCTAATGATTCTCTAATTCCCCCTCATTTGAAACCTCAACTTAACCACTCGTTTGAGGGTGGTAAGGAGTTGAAAGTCGATGGGTCACACCATACTTTGCCATGACCTTTGCAAATTGGTCATTACAAAAATGTGTGCCTCTGTCACTGATTATAACTCGAGGGGTTCCAAATCTAGCAAAAAGACTTTTCAATAACTTACAAACAACACGAGCATCATTCGTAGGTAAAGCCTTAGCTTCCACCCACTTTGACAAATAGTCTACTGCAACTAAGATGTACTTGTTACCCCTACTAGATGGAAATGGACCCATAAAATCAATCCCCCACAAATCAAAGATCTCACAAACTTGTATTGCGTTTGAAGGCATTTCATCTCGATTGAGGATTTTGCTTGCCTTTGACAAGCATCACAATGTTATCCCAAGTTTATAGCATTCTTATAAATGGGGCCAAAAAAAACCAGAGTCGAAAGACTTTGCGAGCGTGTAATTGCACTATGGTGCCTCACCGTAGGTCCACTAAGACAAGCCATGAGATTTTATCATAAGCCTCTTTAACCAAAAACACATCGTCTAATGACTTGGTCCGCACAAATCTTAAACAAGTAAGGTCCATCCCCAATATTAAGCTTTGCATCATCATAGAAAACTGTCTCTTTTGTTGTGACTCATTCCTTTTTTAACAAAATTACCCGCATGGTAGTTCGCTAAGTCGGCGAACCATGGCGTGGTATTATCACTAAGCACATTCACATTATTAAGCACAACATTTTCAACAACATTTTCATTTTCATTAACATTAATCTCTTTGACCGATTCAAATCTCCCTAATGACTCTAAAGGAAAAGATTCAGTTATGTGTTGCTTTTCAAGTTCATTCTTGTGAGGGTTTTCTAGTCTAGAAAGGTGATCGGGCGTCTACATTCATCAGCTCCTTTTTTTAGCTCTTTTTCAAGATTGAACGCTTGGAGTAAAAGACACCACCTATGTTAACCTGGACTTAAGCATCTTGGCTTAGCCATAGGTACTATAGCCGAGATGATCCATGTATGAATTTGTATACACTATGGTCCTCGATAAGACTAGATAGGGTCGAAACTTCTCCAAGGCATATACTACGGCTAGCATTTCCTTTTCAGTTGTGGTGTAATGAAGTTGAGCCCGTCATATCTTACTCCATAATTTAGGATGGAAAATGTTTATCCTTTCTTTGACCTAAAACTGCTCCAAGAGCAAAATCACTAGCGTCACACATGATCTCAAAATCATAATCCCAATTAGGCACAACAAGTATTGGTGATTCAATCAACTTTTTTCTAAGATCATTAAAAGCTTGTTTACACTCATCCGAAAAGACAAAAGGAGTTTCTTTTTCCAAAAGATGAGTCATGGGTCTTGCAATTTTTGAAAAGTATCTTGATAAACCTTCGATAAAAACCCGCATGACTAAAAAAACTATCGAACTCCCTCTACCGTGGTCGGTAAGGTAAGTTAGTATCACTTCTACTTTGCCCTATCAACTTCTAAACCCATTTTTAGAATTATATGTCCCAAAACTATTCCCCTTTACCATGAAATGGCATTATTCCCAATTAAGCACAAGATTGTCCTTTCACAACGATTAACATTTTGTATCAAGATTAATCAAGAGCACTTTGAAAAATGATCCCCCAAAAACCGAAAGTTCAGTATCCATAAAAACCTCCATGGTTTTTCGCAATCATACATGAAATGATGCCGTATGCCCCTTTGAAAGGTCCCCGGTGCATTTACAAAGCCCAAAAGGCATTCCTTTTGTAGCAAAGGTTCCATAATGCATGGTGTTTAAAAGGGTTGGGGGGGGGGGGGGGTCTTTTCTTGGTCTTGGGGGGCAATTGGGATTTGAAAGTACCCAAAAATCCATCTAAGATACAATAGAACTCATTCCGCTACCTTTCAAGGCGTTTGATCCATAAAAGGAAGGGAACATGGGTCCCTTTCCAGGTGGCAATCATTTAGCCTTCCTAATAATCAATGCAAACTCTCCAACCGGTCACAAGTCGGGTTGGGATGAGTTCATTGTCATCATTCTGAACCACGGTCATTCCTCCTTTTTTAGGAACGCAATGAACCGGGCTCACCCATGGGCTATCCGATATGGGGTAGATTAAGCCGGCATCAAGAAGTTTGATGACCTCTTTCTTAATCACCTCATGAATCTTAGGGTTGACCCTTCTTTGCATTTGAACCACTGGTTTGAAATCATCCTCCATTAAAATTTTGTGTGTACAAAATTTTGGGTCAATACCCTTAATGTCGGAGATTTTCCAAGCTAAAGCACTTTTGTGAGCCTTAAGAACCTCAATAAGTTTTACCTTCTCATCCTCTTTTAAATCCTTTGAAATTATGACCGGTAGTTTATTATCTTTTTCAAGAAAAGCATATTCAAGATGAGAAGGCAAATCTTTGAGTTCAAGGTCGGGTGGTTCTTCAATCGATGTTTTGACTGATTCAACATTATTGATTTGCTTTTTAGGAGAAAATTGTGAAAAAGGATCATCATTTAAAACTTCAAGCAATGATTCTAAATAGACTACATCATCATCTTCATCATTAAAATCATCTTGCAAATTCATGTCTAAGATTATCACGTCTAAAAAACTCTTCTCATTTCTTGCCTCAAGAAGCATCTCACTCCTTCAAAAGGAGTGAAAGGTGGAGGGTCCAAAATGATAGAAGTGGAATCACCACTCTTGGTAAAGTCCAAGACTTTTGGAGCATACTCCGCACAAGTTGCATCAATAAGGTCAATTCGGTTCACGGACTCAGAATTGTCATAAGAAATTGTGGGAGTGTCACCACACTTAAGTATCAAAGATTGATCATCATGTCTTAAAATGATTTCCCCCTCATAAACATCAATCAAGGCATGAGCTATGCTCAAATATGGCCTTCCTAAAATCAAAGGAACTCGGGGGTCTGCAACAAAGTCTAGAATCACAAAATCGACCGGGAAGTAGAATTTTCCGACCTTCACGAACACATTTTCGGCTATCCCAAGGGGTTTAGAAATTGTTCGGTCGGCTAATTCTAGAACCATTCTAGTACTTGTAAGGTCAGGAAGTCCAAGTTTCTTCCAAATAGACAAGGGCATGAGATTGATACTTGCACCTAGATCCGCTAGAGCCAAGTAATTATCAAAACACCGCCAAAATCACAAGGAATAGAAATCGTCCCGGGTCACCAAGCATTTGGAAATCTTTTTGAGAATGACCGCAGAGCAATTTAGCATTCATTGGTGCTTTGTATTTCTTAATAACTTGTCTTTGTTACTTCACAACTATTTGATCATTAAGCAAACTTGGCCATGTGACAAACATCAGCAAAGCTAAGTTCAAAATGAAGTTCTCGAAAGATATTCTTATGAACTTTGAAAGCTAAGATATCATCTCTCTCACAATTTTTGTCCTTTTTTCAACCCTTGAAGGGTAAGGCAAAATTTGTTTTGGTCTTTGAGGTTCATTTATCAACTCTAGGCTCAACAACTGGTTTACTTTCCTTTGATTGGACCTTTTTTCCCTAATTTGAAAACTACCGGAGGTTGGACTCTTGCGGTAAACTTTGTGAACTATACGTGTGCACTTGGTCCTTTGTCCCTCGGTTTCCTTAGCAACCCATTGTCCGGATTGACAAAAGGGAGGGAGGCATTAGGAGGTAAAGGTCCATCTAGAGCAACACCACTGACGGTGGTAAACCCTTGGGCATATATTTCTAGATTAGGAATCGTGTACTCGGTAAGGAGTCCTGAACTGATGTATTATTATTTCCCATTTGCTTTTGAAACATGTTAAGCATCATATTTTGAAAATTCCTTTGTTCATTTTGAAAATCTTGTTGCTCCTTTTTGAAATCATTCAAATTCTTTTGCAAATTATTCAAAGTAGCATCATTCGCTTTTGTGTAAGCCTCAAACCTTGAATAAGTAACCGGAGCTGGTGCACTCGGGACTTGATAAGCTTGAGCTTGTTGAGTAAATCCCGAGTTAACTCCATGGTTAACTTGATTGGTTTGGTTTACATTTCTATTCCCATTATACCCTTGATTAGCATTGTATCCTTGGTTTGGTCTAGAAGCTTGTGGATTGGGTTGATTAAATCCTGGTGGTCTCATTTGGTTTGCCAAGTTAGGAGCACGGTACCCGGAATTTCCATTTTGAACAAAATTACCAACCGATGCGGTTTGTTGAAATTGTTGGAAATTATCATGATAAACCGGGTACTCATAACTACCTCTAGTCATTGGGCACACATTAAAACTATGATTATTACCACAAGTGGTACACCTTTCCTCAACCGCTTTAATTGGAACGGGAGTAGGCACAAGAGCTTTCATCAATGTTTCTTTCCTTTCAATCAATCATTCCCTAAAGGTCAAAGTCATTTTATCCTCTAATCTGCTAACCAATTGTTGAAACTCACAGCTAATGATGAATTAGAAGAAGGAGGAGCATTCGTACTCACTCCGCATCACGGCGTTCCTGAACAACTAACTTGGAGCTTTGTTCTCTATGATTTGTAATCCCTTCGTTTGGACTTATGTAGAGAAAATTGCACCGGCAGCAGGAAATAAGAGAATCTATTGATCATTATAGCTCTAAGAATTAAAAAAATGATATCTAATGGTCCTGAGTGAAAAACCTGGTTGAGACACTCCTAAGAAGTTCCTTGAAACGCTCCCAAAGCTTCGGAGCAAGATCTTGAGCTATTTGATGAAAATTTGTAATTTCGTTCCGAAGATTGGTGGTCTTTGATGGTGGGAAGAAAAAATTGATGAACTTAGATACTAAGTCATCCCATGTGAGAATGGAACTCGGGGGTTCTTTGTCTAGCCACGTTTTGGCTACCCCATCTAGAGAAAATAGAAAGAGAAGAAGTTGATGTGGTGCTATGTACATCCGGGTACCTTGTGTTGATTCGGTTATGCACAGAAATGACCGGATATGAGCATGAGGCTCGTCATCATTACCTCCTCGAAAAATTCGGTTTTGACCAAATATAATGAGGGAGGATTTAAGTTCAAAGATTTGAGCATTAATATACTCGGTACAACATAGCACTTTCAAACCCCCCGTAGGAGCTTGGATTGCTCGGCCAAAGGTCGGTCATCGGCCATTGGAATCGGATCCAATTGAGAGGGATAGCCTCTTGACGGTGTCGAGATCGCGGACAATTACGGTTTTTCGGTGGGGGGGGGTCTTGAATATTATATTACCAATGAAGAGCGAGTGGCGCCTGCACAATGAAAAATAAGAAAAGAAGAATTTTGAGAATTAAGATAGATATTTTTTGGGGGGAGAATTACAATTTTAGTTTTTATTAAGAATGAAAACAAAAATATTTTTGGTAATCGTTTATTACAAGCTTCACGATAAGTCTCTAAGAGTACGCACAAGTGAGCGGAAAAGCTTAGCGAGCCGCAATGACTACTTAAGAATAGCTGATCACTTTTCCTTAAACTCCCTTAAAGTATGTAACCTTAAAGGTCCCTCGTTACCTCGCAAAGTAACTTCACGATTTGTTTGTTGTTAATTGTAATGGTTAAGATGGATAACTAGTATCCAAAATGTTTATTATATAATTTTTTTATTGACTACTTAATTCGATAGGAATTCGCATTAATGAATTTTTTTTTATATTTTTTATAGAAAAATAGCACAATAACTTCCAAAGGAAGGATCTTCGAAACTCTACTTCAACGAATATTCTCAACAATCGTCACAGAAATTCCCCGGCAACGGCAGCCAAAAATTTTTGTTTGTGGTCCAAAATTTATATACTTATAGAGTATAATCCCCTATTAGTTTGGGAGTTTGAAGGATTGGAAATGAAGAGGATTTTTGATTGTATTAAAATTATCTAACCAAAATAACTTTCTCAATCAAAGAAATATAAGGTAAAAATCGGGCACAAAAAACACAATTCGTAATTTTATCCGGGAAATACTTTTTCCTCGGGTCGTGTCCCCATTAAATCGTGAATTGAGATTTAGGAAAATCGGGATTCGAGTTAAAATTATAAAAGACCTTATGAAATTGTTGAATTCACTACAAAATATAATAGCTTGAATTGAAAAACAATTAACTAGCACGAAATTTAAATGCACAAAACGTAAAAATGCGAGCTAAAACTGAAATTTAAAAACTAAGGCACAACTTTTAACAAATTTTAATAACCTAAAAAATCACAAATTTAAAATGAAAATTTTAGGAAGAGGAATTAGAATTTTTTAACTATTTTTGAAATTTTTATGATTTTTCTAAGTTTAATGAATTAATCAAAAATTAACTTTTTCTAAAAATTAACACTAAAATTTTTCTTTTATTTTTCAAAAATTCTAGATTTAAAATGAAAATTAATGCAAAAAGAATCAAAAAATTTCAACTATTTTTCTATTTTTTATGATTTTTATAAGAAAAATGAATTAACTAAAAACTATTTTAATTTCTAGAAAATACAAATTTAATGAGAAAAATGTAGAAAAATGGTTTTTAACTACTTAACTGGTGCAGAAAATCAATGAAACAAAAAGCCCTAATTTTTATGACCTAATTGTACCCTAATTTGACCAATTAAAACTATAAACCCTAAATAATAAAACTAATTTGAAAAATATTAAACCTAATTATTATTCTAGAAAAGACAGGGTAGATATTGAAAGAAATGAAACAACAGGGTAGGCGGGCAAACTTCTAAAAAGTTACACAATAGAGTACAACGGGTACCTGAAGTTTAAGAAAAGTACGAAACAAACCTAATTTTATAAAAACTAAAATCAAAAATATTAAATCTATTTTATTAAAATGAAAAGACAGGGTAGGAAGTGTAAAAAAACTAAACTAAAGGGTAGGCGGGAAAACTACTGTGAATTTACACTTATATGAAAACGGGTGCCCCTTAACTATGAGAAAATAACAAAATAGACCCTGCGATTCTTTTATGACTTTGGCTTATTCCTTGCTATTTACTAGATGAAAATGGAAAACAAAAGAAGCTTATTGTAGCTTAAGATATGTACTAGAGTTATCTAAACAAAAATTAGCTAGGCCTTAACAAATTTAGCTAGAAAATTGAAATGAAAAAGTGCTAGTTTTATATTGAAACTGTTTTGAGCTTTTTCAAATAAGCTAAAGAGCTTATTACTGAACCTTAAATGCTGAAACTTTGGAAATAGGCTATGCTAGTGATATATGACTGACCTAGATACAAGGTTTTCCAAAATTACAACTAGATATGAAAATTCAAAGTGAAATAAGCTACAATCCAATTATGCTGCTATGCTACTTTTGTAGAGAAAAATAAGCTAATTGAAATGCTTAATATTGAAAACTAAATGATGAAAAGTTATAAGCTAATGGAATTCTAGAGGCATGCTTAATTCTAAAGTCTAGTATTTACTTATGAATGCTCAAAGACTATGAGAAAATTGAGTAGCAACAACAGTTAATACTGTTGTTGCTGGTGCAAATGACCAAAAGTGCAAGTGCAGGCTTAACTTCTTATTTAAAGTTTCATGAACTTACTCAATATATTTATGTAAACCTGTTTAATCAAAATTTTAACTTCAAAACACTTTTGAGGCACTTAATACTAAAATCTATTTGACTGAAACTCCCCTGGTGCTATTAAGTACTTAATAAACTCTAAATCTTAGAATTCACTAATCTAACTTTTAAATTTTTTTTAAAACTTGATATAACACTCTAACACAACTGACTGAATAGATTTGACAGAATTACTTTGACTTGAGGAGTCAAAATCATCTAGATCCAAACACTCCCTTAATGGAAAGCTGTCAAACTAATTTGCACTTAAATTCTATTTAACACTAAAACTTATAAAACTTTTTATCTACTTCTACTAAAATTAATCTAATAAAGCTATTTGAACAGTAAAAGTAACAGCTTATTAATAAGAAATGACTAGTTTCTCAGCTAGGTGTATTTATTGCACTACTAT
>BQNB010015301.1:0-40936 GCA_026074375.1 Tanacetum coccineum | reverse complement strand
GCATGATTCTCATTAACTCAACTCGTTTTTTTCTTAGGATTTTCGTGAGAAATAATCATCCAAATCCAGGTGAGTAGTTATTGTTATGTTGTAAGTGATGGGATAGCATTAGATTTGGTAGATGATGCTTAATGTATGCCTGAATTGAAATCCCCATCACCAATCGTATGGTTCTAATAATTTTTGCTTGAATATTGACTTTTTAAGTCAAAACTCATGCGAATAAAGCTTGGTGCTGCCCAGTGTCGTTGATATTGTAATTAGCAAATGCCTTTGAATGTATGTAAAGAATAGGCTAAGTCGTAGATGCATTAAATTGACAGTTTGAATCTGCGAAATATAGCCTTCTTGATTGCGTTTTGATAAAGGTTCTTAGTTGCGTTTTAGGTATGATGTTCTAGGTTGCGTTTTGTCTAATGTACTCCTGGCTGCGTTTTTGGGATTAAAAGTTATGTTGCGTTTTGTTAAATAATTCTTGATTGCGTTTTGCTGTTAGATTCTAGGTTGTGTTTTATCTTTGTTCTTGAAAGCGTTTTTAAGAAAATATCCCTGATTGTGTTTTGGTATACTTGTTATGATTGCGTTTTGAGTGATATTTTGGATTGCGTTTTGCTTATCTATTATTGAATAGGTCAAATCGCAACTGGTTGTGTTTTGCTTAGAAGAAATTTTTAATATTAAAATAGTAAAGTCCCCATTTCGAAAAAAAAATTAATGGTTGCGTTTTGACTATTTTTTGAATATTATAAACACTGCGTTTTGATTGTTGCGTTTTGGTGGGACTGCGTTTTGCTTCATTGCGTTTTGAGTCTGTACTTTTCAAAATCATTGCGTTTTGGTCTTGAATTTGTCGCAGATTGCGTTTTGCTTAGAGTGTCTTATCCATTGCCTTTTGTCCTGCATAGTTTGTGAATTGCCATTGAATCTTGTGCGTTAACCGGTGTGTCATGTCCTCTCTTTGATGAATTAACATCCGTTGATTCAAGAGTTGCTCAAACTTATTGATTTACACCATAACATGATTTAAGGGTCCTTTCTCTTGGATCTTGTGCATACGTGCTTAACTTCCGAGAATCTGCTCACATCTAACAATTCCTATCTGCATGGTCGCTTTTCTATGATTGTAACTGTGCAGATACAATGGCTGATACTGAACATGCACCCGTAATGGTACCACCTATTCGTACTGATGAACAGATCATGCCACGTATACGTTGGGTGCCAATTGGGAAAAGCAACTGCTATCTGAATGAAGAAAAATCTCAACCCAGCCCAATTTACAAGATTGTTGTAGATATTCTCAAGCAAACAAATTTCTTCAGAGCTTTTATAGCTTCATCAACAATACCGGCTATCAATATTCAACAATTCTGGGATACTATTTGCTTTGACAGTAAAGCCGGGAGGTATAAGTGTCAACTGGATGAGCAATGGTTTGATCTTACTAAAGACACACTCAGAGACGCTCTTCAGATCACGCCAGTCGACAATAACCGGGCCTTCTCTCCTCCTCCAACTCCTGATACTCTTGTTGAATTTGTCAATAAGTTGGGGTATCCAAAGGAAGTCATACACTTGTCTAATGTCACCACTAATGACATGTTCCAATCGTGGAGGGCACTCACAACCATTATCAATCTGTGCCTTACGGGAAAGACTTCTGGATTTGAAAGGCCAAGAGCCCCAGTGCTACAAATCCTTTGGGGTGTTGTCAATCGAGCTCACATCGACTATGCTGAAAGGATGTAAAAGAATTTACTCAATCCATCCACACCTTCACAGAAGACAAAAGGAATTTGGCAAAACATACTCTAGGGAAGAAGAAAGCAACTCTTATCCTAATCCCGAGTATCAGGTTCACAAAGTTGATCATATTTCACCTGCAACGGCTGCACAACTTCCACCCAAGACCCGAGTCTCCACTCCACTTGCCTACAGAGGAACCTGCACTAGGTAATCTCAAGTTCAGTGCTAAGGGGACCAAACAAGAAGTCTTTGGGATGACTATACCGAATGAACTCATCATTGACGTCATTCGAGGATCAGACTATTACGATGCCTATCTGGAAAAAGTTGCAAAGCATCAAAGACACCTCGCGGGTGAAGAAGTGAGTGATCCTGAATCTCCTGCACCAAAGCCAGCTAAGCCTACCAAACAAGCAAAACCAAAGGCAACCAAGCAACCAACCATTTCTAAAACTACAGCCAAGAAGCCTAAGCCTGCACCGGCCAAACCTCAGGAGAAGAAGCGCAAGCCGGTGTCAGAGTCGTCTGAGGCCCCACCACTAGCCAAACGTGCTAAGGCAGGGAAAGTGGTTAAGAAGAGAACTGTTAAGAGTTCTAAGCAGTTGGTAGATGAGTTCGTTGACGAAGGGGTTCCTGCTGCTAAACCCAGGCTTGAAGACATAGAGGAGGCAATCACTGAAAAAGGTTCTAGCGAGCAGTCCCTAACGGATGATTTACCAACTCAAGGGGTCCTCTTCCACCCTGTAGGTATCATGGAGATCTGTAATGGGAAACTTAACCACTGCCAGAGGTGCCGGGAAAGGGGAAAGAGAAAGTAGGTGAAGAACAAGCTGCTCAAGTTCTTCTACACCTTCAGACTCCTAAGAAAAAGGGCCCGGCTGAACAGTATATCTTTTAGAGACATACTCCCGTACCATCTGAACCAGCGGGTCATGAAGAGTCTTCCTCCCTTTATGCTAAACTTGGATTATCTGGCACTGACACGGAGTCTGATGAAGAAATACCTTCAGTGGTTAGAAGTGGGGCTCAAGACGAAGGCCAGGCTGGACCAGACCCTGGTAAACTAGATGAAGGCCAGGCTGGACCAAACCCTAATGATGTTGCTGAATCTCAACCTTTACCAACTCCTAGTGTTCTCGTTGGACCAAACCTTGAACACTCAGATGTTGAGATCATTGATGCCTCCAGTCAACCACAACCTGAGCATATGGATGAAGGATTCATAGCCACTGAATACCCTGAAGTTCAAGAGAATCTCAAGCTGACAGTTGATGAACAGATGATTCCAAAAGAACCTGTCAGCTCTACAGGGACATTGTCTTCTCTCCAACACCTAACCAAGGACTTCAGCTATGGCGATTAATTCATTGATGATAAACCGTCGGAAGCCAATGATAATGAGAAGACAACAGCTGACACTGAGGCTGAATCAATGGTATCCGTCACTATTCAGCAAGACACTTCTATCACCCCTCCGATAACATCTCCGGTGATCGATCTCGTGTCTAGACCTCATTCACCTAATGTTCATTGGCCTCTACCAACCACCACAACCACAACTGCAGCAACAACAACAATAACTCTTCTACTACCACCTCAACCACAACAAGGTCCGTCAGATCCCATCATCATCAAGCGTATAGGTGAACTTGAAGAGCTTATCACGACTCTAGTGGAAGAAAATCAAGCTCTGGAAGAACATTTAGGCAAGCAGGGGAGCGGGATCAATAAGTTGGAAACTATGGACTTACCTAAAATGATCAGAGAGCAGACGGTGAAGTTTATTGATTCATAGGAGATTGACCAAAAGATTAATGAATCAGTTAAGGAGGTGGTTATCTCATCAGTAAAGCATGCAATGAGAGCTCCTCTTCGTGCTCGCTTCAAGGATCTCCCTACGTCTGATATGAAGAAAATTTTGCTCTAATGCATGTTGGAGGAGAACTATGACAAGGGACATGCTGACCACTGAGTAGCATATGAAGCACTACAGGACTCTATCCGTCGTGATGAATGTGAGGACTTTGATGTTGATAAGGATCAAGAGGAAACTAAGAAGAAAAGTAAGCAAGATTCTCTAAAGCCTCCGCCTGGGTCGCCACCTTCACCACCACCTCCTCCTCCACCACCATCAGGCGTATTAGGGGCCTCTGGCATAACCGAAGCCTCCGATTTTCCTCAAGCTCCTCCTACACCACCTCCGTCCTCATCCACTCATCAAGGAGGTCAGTCAACAAGCACCACGGCCCCAAGTTCCTGATGATCTTTATATGGATGATGAAACCACTGCAGATGAACAAGCATATTCTAGTGGTGAAGAGGTAGGACGTGATCATATTCCTATAGTCAACTTGAGGCAGAGTTGATGGAAACCTCTCACTGAAGATCGACCTGCTACTCCGGAACCTGCCTGAACCATACCGTCATCTGATTTGCCTGTACCAACTAACAACTAGGCCTCTGCTCTAAAGACTACATATGTACCTCCATCAGAGAACTCATTACTTGCTCAGACCGGTGATATCACGACATTTATGGATTGGTATTGTAAACGACAAGGAATCTCTAAACTCACTCCTAAAGACCTGGAAGGCCCGACATATGAAATTGTCAAAGTCTTTCATCCCGATGTAGTTCATCTCCAGTTCCAGATGGAAGAATGCCACAAGCTTCTCACCGATAAAGTGGATGATGCAATTCTAAAGTACAATGTTAGCAAGCCACTTCCACTTGGTGGTGAACCAGGTCATATTACCATCTAATCTGACTTCTTCTTCAACAAAGATCTAGAGTATCTTTGATTCGGTCGCAAGATTGGCAGACCAGCCTTGTCTATCTCAAAGATGAAGGCGGCTTTCTATCCAGATGTCGGCTTAGAGCAACTGGTATCTAATCAGTTCTGGATTGAAGAGGAGTGCCTGTATGACATCGCTACGATGTATGGAATCTCTTACTGGTGGTTGACGATATGTCAGCAAAGTTGCAGACCGGGACCCTTGACAATCTCAAAGAAAAATTTTAAGGCGACATAATATCCTGAATGTTAGATTGGAACAACTGGTGCCTGATCAGATCTGTGATGCAGAGGAATGCAAGTATTGAACATTTCAAGCTACGTATGGTATCACTCATTGGTGGGTTCAACGACAAACTGATACTACATTGACCGATTCACATCTGAAGGAATTGCCGCCGAGCTAAAGGACTCAATGCGTATCTTACGCGTCGTTCGAATCGAAGTCTTTATAAATTAGTATGGGTAAAACTACAAGAAGATAATAGTCCGTCGTCGACCTGACCTCAAGAATATACTATAGCGGAAAGGGACTATTCAAACCATGTACCCCCAGAGACTTTGAAGATCTGTACCTATTAAATCATCAAGGTCACTTGAACACCTATCGACCCCAAGACAAAAAGTATTCTCCTCTACACTGTCAACCTATGGACCAGAAACTTGTTATTAGACACCAGTGGTAGAAGACTATTTCACTGGGAATTGAGATATACCAAACACTAGCATGACACCTCACAAACCTCGTGGGAAGCCACTGGATTTGAATTCAAACATGACAACACAGTCATATGACTCCCCAAGGCGGACACATTCTGAGACAAGATACGGGGTTCAAGATAGGATCATGAGGTATTTCAATGAAATAACGGTATCAGCGATGGGCACTCTGTAACAGATTGAAGAAGCTTTTAGACTATCGCGTCAAGGAATTTTCAGATCAACAGGACTAATCCAGGGATGAACACCAGATTAGGACGAAGAAAAGATGTATGACAGGGATCACAGGATTTCATGTTCGCTATCAGCAAAGGCTAAAGACACGACTTATCTTTCGAAATCTGGAGAGCTATTTGTGGGTGGAAGAAAGGCTAAAGACACGACGTATCTTTCGGAATCTGGAGAGCTTTGTGGGTGGACGGATCCGAGAAGGCGACTACTGGTTACTGAAGCAAACCGAATGAGGGGTAGTCTAACATATATATACGTTTTTGTAATATGTACATTATTGTGTAGTGACTAAAACTGTAACTTAGGCCTGTATATTACGTAACTATATGCTTCACTTTCGGATATTATAAACCTGACACACTTTCTCCCAAATTTTCCTAAACTTAAATCAATTGAGACCCAAAATCTCAACGGATTTGAAATTTTTGCTCGGGGGAGAAAATGTGATTTAATTATGAAAATCTGATATAAAATGTGATCTTTTAAACTCAAGTGTAGGCTCCTCCATATGTGCTAAACTTTTTCGAATATCGATGCACATATTAAGGGGGAGCGAATGGTATATGATGGCGAAGAGAACAGTACCAAAAGACCGACCCCGTATTTACTTTATCGGAGTTATAAGGATGGTATGGTTAGGTACATGTTCCCATGATCCCGCCAGAGCCGGAGGGATCTACCCAGGGACAATCCACTAGTTAGTGTAGAAGTCCTTAGGTATGATTACAAAAGGAGTAATGTGAGAATAAGGGAATAGTGCGGACTGAGATGGAGCTAGTACTGGAATAAACCCAACAAGGTTCTAGTAATGAAGTCTCGGTAAGCACTGAAGGGGTTGAAGAATGAAAAAGAAATGTTAAGATAAAGGGTGAAAAGAAAGCAGCCCTCCTTAAACATTAGGCAGAAACCGGGTCAATACATATGCTGTCAGAATCACAAGGTTGATTGCTGACATTGAAGACAAGTATCATGGACCCAGTGATACGCTGCACAACCCTCCCTAGCCACTCAAGATCCCTCAAAGGATTCTTGTTTCATTTCTCACGGAGATCAATACATTTCTATCATCTCTCTCACTCCGAGTTAGATGATATTGAAAAGGTGGCAGTCTGCTCCAGCCTCCGACTACTAAAAACCAAAAATGCACTATTGAGTCTAGAGCCTTGAGATCATCCAAAAGTCTCGTTAGGACACTTATCCATAATGTGCTTGTTTCTCACACACTGTGACAACAAGTAAAGATTTTAAGAGTCCTTCGCATTATCCTCGTGGTATTGCCAGAACATCCGAGTGATACGAAAGTACTCACAATGAAGATGGAAATCCTTCTAGAGCCAACATCAAACAAGCTCTTGGTAGGTGACATGTGAGATCCACTATGGATTAAACTTGTGACAAATGGAAAGCAACGATGGTGCGATTCCTTGAGAATCAAACTTGTTCCAGAATGTGAATTGACGGATCGGTTTGGAAAACCTCTCGATGTGCTCAACAAATGATTTTCGAGCACATTGACTGTGTATATCTTTCAAAACAAATGTATTTCTGATGAAATTTGATTTTGTGCTATAAAACACTATCGATGTGTCACAAAAATACTTTCTCAAGTAACACGTCGATTGATTTTCAAATCAATTTTTTATCTTTAATCGGTAAGATAGTAACTAACCGATTCACTCTTATCGTGCTGTCTGCTTTGAGACGTTCCGATACAGAGAACAGGCAAGTATGGAGATTTTGATGGTTACACATCAGATGATCTGATACTTATACTGGAAATCCTGTCAAGGAGATTCTTCTTAAGATGAATCTACCTGATCACAGGTCGGTCCTCACGGATCAGGAGGTTAATCCAACCAGACTCGGGCGAATGACAAAGCCATATTCGCCCACAAGCTTTATTGCTAACTGTTTTATTACAGGATCAAGCAAAGATGGAGATGGAGACACCTCGTTCCAGTGGAGTCAATTCACCACCCAATGCTCACACTTAATGCTTCCAAGTAAAGACATCATGACAACTGAATGACCTACAACACAGCTTCCGCAACTCTGAGAAGTAGTATCATGATCAAGAAAAGTGTGAGCATGCGGGTCCGAAGGTCACAAAATCACATGAAGGCAATGCCACTTAACAAGGATGATCAAGAGATTAAAGATGAAAGATGATCTCAAAGAAAGCTCAAAGATCGCACAAGCCTAAGAGACAAATCTCAAAGTTCACTACATAATGTACAAAGACATCAAAGATTGAAGAATCAAAGACTTCGAGCTACAGACAGAAGGTCAATGAAGTAGAATGCTAGAATTCAGAATGTATTTTCTGGGGTGACCTCCCTTAGGGGGAGATTGTTAGGATTATGAAAAAGACTCGGTCACCCCGTGTATCGTTTAGTATAGCATAGCTCGTAGTTAGAAAGTAAATGCTCACCAACACTTGTATATATACCCCTTCCCACCCATGGGAAGGGGTTGGTTGTTCATTTCAAGCTAATATAGTATCTTGCACTTTCTCTCTCTAGAAAGTCCACTTTCTCTCTCTAAGATTAAGTAGCCAACCCATCATCTCTTGCTTGTGTTATGATATCTTGTATACTACATATATGTTGAAGAGAAATTTGTATGGATTATTATAGAGGGGTGCTTTGAGCCGTGGGCTATGAAGGAGCAAAAGGGAGGTTTGTTTTGATTTTCACCAAGTGTTTTTGTGTTGTATGTTTTCTCTTACATGCAAGAAGTAGACTATACTTGCCAACTCTTCTACTGAGGCAGAGTATGTTGCTGCTGCTATTTGTTATAGACAGGTTTATGGATTCAAAATCAATTGCCTTGATTATGGGGTCAACTTCATGAATGATAAGATTTCATTGTTTAATGAATAGTACCATTATGTATTGTGAAGAATCAGTGTTTCACTCTAAACAAGCATACATAGGAGATTATGCCCATTTTCATCAGTATTATTATGAGAGAGATGATTCAATGATCAAGATTCCACAGACACAATGTTACGATCTTCCCACAAAGGCATTTGATGTTAGCAGATTTAATTTTTTGATTGCTAGCATTGGATTACTCAATCATTAAAGCTAAAATTTGTTGGAGTTATGATTGATGAGGTTTGAAGTTAAAACTGGTAGTTGTAAGGTTAATACTGCTAGGCAAAAAATTAGTACTGCCAGGCAAAAACTATTACTGCTGAGCCAAAGTTAGTACTACTGTGATATCATTAGAGTTACAACTGTTGAGCAAATTCTTAACCTCTGAAGCATTATTTGAGGGGAGGTAAATTGAGAATGAATGAAAGTGATTAAAACATCAAGTAGATATGAATGAAGGGTCGGGACAACCCACTGATCCCCAACCCATCCACATTTACTAAACTCTATCATAAAGAAACCAATCAATGTTCCATCATCATATCAACACAAAAGACCCACAAACCTAGGAAAACCATAAGGACCACTGAGATATCTCAGTCTAGTGGACCTATTGTAACATTTCGCATTTTCAGGTCATTTTACGACTTTAGTCATTCCATTATTTATTTTTAGACTTTTACGCGTTTGCTTTTTTTAAATCGCATTAGTTAAATTACGTAAACTAAACACTGACATTCAACGTAAACGGGCATCAATCAAATAAAATTTTACGTTCAATAAGTATTATAGCATTATTAGAAATATAAATTATAACATTTCATGATTTATTTTTGTACGTTACGTAAAACGTTTACGTATACGTTAAAATGCATGCATGCATTATAAATCACTACCACCTAAAGTACATACTTGGACTTACATACTTATTCAAAATATCAAAATTTAAATCTTTTGTCTTTTCCTTTCCTTGCCTTTCCGTCATTTCCACAACCAAAAGAAGTAACCACAACATTTTTATCTTGCATGGGAATTCTACATAACCATTTCTATGTTTAGTTCATTTTATTATGCATACATGTGACAACATGGGAAACATCTTTCACTTTCTCTTGCTATAATACGGTCCATCTTAAGGATCTACACAAAACAGACCAATTTTTATTATGTAGCATATAAAGGTATAAGATGGCTTCCCTAAAGTGAGCCTTAAAAATTAAACACTACCTAACATTCTTTTTATCACATTACAAAACAAAACACACTCACTCTTTTCTCTTTATGGGACTTGGCAGTAGACAAACAAGAAACAAAAAAGGGGTCCAAGGTTGATAAACATTATTGCAAGTATACTCAAGAAGGTTTCAAAAGGGTTTAGGATTAGTTATCAAACAAAGGGTTTGAGTAGGCTTAGACTCTTGTTCATCACCACCTTCATTCACTCAAGGTTATCATAAAACTCATACTTTTAATTTCTTTATTTTCGTGTGCATATAATTGTTATATAGTTTAATCACCATCTAGGATTATTTTATGAGTTTATAAAATAAAATGAGCTTATATATATGGTTTGAATTTTTGTTGTCATATGTCAAGATGATGTTAAAAATATGGTAGGGCTCAAGATCATACTATATATAAGTGTTGGTTAATTTATAAATTTAGTTTATAAATTAATTATTAAAAAGTTTAGGTATATAGTTTATAAATAAATAAAGGTGGAGACTTTTATTTTTATACAAATTCATAAACTTATGTATTAGAGGACTTTAAATATATACAAGTTAGTATATTACACCTATTGGAGGACTTGTAGTAAGTTGTTAATATTAAAAAGAGTGAAAGACTAATTATATAAAAGTGATATAATCAAGATCAAAACAATATTTTTAAGTTCGAACCTTAACAGTAGGATTTTATAATTTTATAAAATAGTACATATTGTAGGCTTTCCAAATCTATAAAGAACTCGCAAAACGGATAAATAATGAAGGAGATATGAATTTCACAAGATATACGTTTATAAAAGTATTTTTATACCCCCAAGAAGTTATAAAAACATATAAATTAAAAAATCTAGAGTAAATTATTTTATATTTTTATGTAAAGAGTGGATGTTTTAAGATTTCAAAATATAAAAAAAACTTGAAAACCAAGGGATAATGATATTATTATGACTTTTTCTTGTTTGTGGAATACAATAAGCAAAGTAAACTTTATAAAAGTAATTTTTTAAAACTTTGTTTTTACGAAACATACAGTGGACATGGACTATATTAAATGATAGAAAATTTAATTATGAAACCATGGACATAAAGAACACTAAAAACGGAGTTAAAACGAATAAGTTACGACATTTTTAAGTTATAACAATTAATTATATAAAAGTAGTTTTATATAATTTATATATATTATCAAGGTTACTATTCATCAGTAACAATAATATTACAAATATGATATTTGAATAGAACATTCAAAAACGAAGCCATTGATATAAATAACATGCAAAACGGGTTTAAAACGAGGAGCTAATGGGACTTTTTTTGCTAATAGTATATTTTATTAACGTTTTTAACTTATAAATATTATTTTCTCAAATACATTTAGGTGGTGATGAAACTATGTAGAATTATATGCGGTATTAGATATTCAAAGTACTTAGTACTCATACGACCTACGTTAATTAGGTTGCATTCGGACTATCAAGTGACGAGTCACTCATTTGCTATATCATACCTTCATTTACCTAATGTGAGTTTATAGTCCTCATCTTACACTTTTTAATGATTTACAAATCTCGGGGATGAGAATCAATGGTTTGTTTATAAAAGGATGCAAGTACATTTAATTCAATTTTACCGAGTTTGCATAACGTAGTTATACCTACTTTGCCTATACATTATTGAACTGTTAATTTGAACGTTGATTTTTAGTTTACGTGATTTAACTATAAGATAATAATTAAAAGCGAACGCGTAAAACTCTAAAAATAAATGATGGAATTAACTGAGTTAGGAAATGACCTGAAATAACAGATTGTTACAGATGTTATGGGTTGAACATCTACATTGGGCACCATCATTCATGTGTATTTAATATACATACATTATTTTGCTTCAGTGTCATGAGCTTAGTGCATTTCGTAATACCTCTTTGTGATATTGTATTTGTTACTTTATTACAGGGAAATCTTGCTATCCGCTTCATTCAATTTATAAACCTATAAATTCATCAACATTATTGTTGACAGTTTAAACATGTTTTCTCAGGTCAATAAGGTGTAAGTCATGAATACTTTGGATTGTCGTCTTTTGAAGTCATATTATCATAAAGATTTACATGCATTACATTTTGGGATATTGTTATGTTGTGAAATCTTTACTTTTCCCCAAATTAAACAAGTTAAGCTTATGAGCTTTTGTAACGAACCATTTATGAAATCCAATGTATCAGATTTTAAAAGACTCTTATAAGGTAGGCCCGTTCTACATAATGTTGTTGCTATATTGATCTATGAAGTAATACCCCCCGAAACATCATATTCCGCTGTGGCCCATTTTGGAGGTGTTATAGATTGGTATCTAGAGCCAAGGTTATAGAGAACCAGGTCAAATGTTTTTACTTGGTCTATAACTTTTTTCAAACATTGTGTCATTCAAAAGTTTTTAAAGGGACATACATACAAACAAGTAGTGTTGCATCTAGTTTGCATCTAGTATACATACTTACATGTCATGCATCATTTTAGCATTAGTTGATTATACTAAGTGCTTACATAGGTTATATACGTGTTAATATTACATTACGTATATTACTGCTTGTCTTATATAATATACTTATATACAAGTTTATATTATGGTTATAGATTTTCCATGTCATCAAACAACGCATCGTCCGCTGTTACCTATACGTCTGTATCTTCTGATTTAAACGAACTATTATCATGGGGTATTCTACCCGTACGAGGAGGTTGCCCAATAAGGACAGGCACACCCACTGTCACCTGCCTATGTACCTAACCCTATGGAATTGGATGAGCATGTACCAATATATGTTCCAGAACCAGAGCACTCGGAGTACCATGCACCATCAGATGATGACATTCAGGTCGAGGATCAGCCTTATGCTGATGATGCTTCACCGACCGCTGAGTCACCTGGATACATTGCCGACTCGGATTTGATAGAGGAGGATACTGATGAGAATTCTATTGATTATCCATATGAGCCCAAGTATGGAAAGGAGGATGATGATGAGGATCCCAGGGAGGATCTCGAGGAGGATCCTAGTGAGGAGAATGAGCCCGAGGATGACGACGATGATGATGATATAGATGATGAGGATAAGGAGCCCACTAAGGACGAGGACGAGGAGGAGCACCTAGCTCCGGCTGATTCTTCTGTGGTACCTGTTGTTAACCATGTTCCCTCAGTTAGGGATACAGAGGCATTTGAGACTGATGAACGGCACCTCACCTAATCACCTCAAACATATCCATTTTTCTCAGACACGTCTCTGTAGGGCACGGAAGACTATTCGACTCGAGCCACCTATGTCAGCATCCATGAAGGCACGCATTGTTGAGCATGATGCCGCACCTATACCCCAACAACCCTACTATGATCAGACAATAGGGTCATATGGCAGTCATGATCGTAATGAGAGATGACATCGCCTAAGTAGGACCATGCCACCTCGAAGAGATTGTACTTACTGCTCCCCCACCTGGGTGTGATGTAGCAGAGCGTTCTGCTGCTGCTGCTAGAGCACCTAGAGGTCAGTATGATTTTGTTGATATTGTTGAGGCAGGACATGGTTTGATTCGTAGTCCTGGTCATGATGCCCCGAAATATTAAGCTAGAAGCTGCTGGACAGAGCAAGGGAATGTTTGTTATGTTAGAGCTTTACAGGTTTCTAAGCATAGATGATGACTTCTATTAAGGAAGTTAACTTTAGGGTAGCCTTAAAACCAGGCAACAGGTTTGCAGGAAAGAGAATAAAGATTCTACACCCCCACTTCTTGACGACTGAGCCTCGAACTGACCGCAGAAGCCATTAGACCTCGAGATTGATGTAGTGAGACGCCAAAAGGACTGCTTACAAGACAATTTGCTATGAGTTATGCCAAGGCTTACTTAGTTTCCGAGCTCCTGATCAGGGCATTATTGGCGTGACTTGAGACACTGGAGACTCACATGAGTCGATGAGTGGGCCGCCCAGAGAGCTAGGATGACAGCAGTCAGACAGATCATGCCATACCTAGGTGCAATGAGGCTAGAGCACAGGATTGATAAGTGGAGGACGCCGGTAGTAGCTGTTTTTTTTTTTAGTTTGTAACTTTTCATTTCTAAGTATCTTGTATAGTCTATTATGCTTTTTTAAGCTCCCAAGCTAATAGACTCTAGAACATATTTTTCATTTCTGTACTAAGATCAATGTGGTCATTTTTTGTATCCAACAAATCATGTATGATTCGACATTATGTTTATAAATGTTGCATGTATGATGTTATGGATAATCTCCTTCTCTTCATTTTCAATGTGTTGTGGTGTAGTTATTATTATCATATCCATTTGTAACGACATTGTATTGTATCTCACGACATTGTATTCTTTGATTATTAAAATCATGCCTGTAACAAGACAAAGAGCAAACGACGCCATGACTCCAGAATCCATTCAAGCTATGATCGATCGGGCAATCCAAAGAAACTCTACTCAAGATGACGGAAGCCAAAGTTTAGGAGGAGGAATCAGAAGTCATGTGCAACCTGCACATGTCTATTCCTACCCCGACTTCATGAAATGCCAACCCTTGATCTTCAAGGGAACTGAAGGCATTGTTGGATTGTCTCAATAGCTCGAAAAGATGGAATCAGTATTCCAATTAGGGTTGTGCCGTTGAAAATCAAGTGAAAGTTTGCTACCCCGCACCCCTCTAGGAGCTGCATTAACCTGGTGGGAAGGTCATGTGAGAACCTTATGTCATGATGCTGCCTATGCTATGACTTGGGGAACTTTCAAGAAGAAGTTGATGGACAAATATTGTCCAAATGGTGAAATCTTAAAACTCAAAATTGAACTATGGAATCTTAAGGTCAGGGGAAACGATGTTACAGCTTACACTCAGCATTTCCAAGAACTAGCCTTGATGTGCACCAAATTCTTGCTAATAAACCGCAAAGATTGACAAGTATATATCGGTAAGACGTTCCAATAACATCATGGAAAAGTCAAGTCTGCAAGACCCAGACATCTTGATTTTGCTATCGAGTTGGCCAACGACTTGATGGATCAGAAACTCCACACTTATTCAGAAAGGCAGAATGAAAACAAGAGGAAGGTTGATGATTCGTCAAGAAACAATCACCAACAACAACCCCTAAGAAGCAAAATGTAGCTAGGGCATACACTGTTGGCCCTGGTGAAAAGAAGGTTTATACTGGGGACCTACCTCTGTGCACCAAGTGCAATTTACCACCTAAACTGGGTAATGTCACCCAAGAGTGGAAAAATCGCAAGAGAGTAAATGGACATGCTACCGACTAATTGGTCTGGTCAATACCAACTCACCAACACAACAACAACAACAACAAGAATCAAAAACTGGGGCATGCCTAGAATTGGTAAACAACAGACCGCCACATCAAAGAATTGCCCAAAACTGAAGAACAGTGGGAAGAACAAAACGGGAATGGAATTAGCTCAACTGAAGAGCTATCCTTTGGGAGGAAGAGATGCTAGCCCAGACCCTAACATCATCACGAGTACGTTTCTCCTCAACCAACCTTATGCTACAATTTTTGTATTGATACTGTGCGGATAGAGCTTGTATCTAATACCTTTTAGTGCTGATAATATTACCCCCACTACATTAGAAAGTCATATGACGTAGAATTAGTCGATGGGAAAATCATAGGAGTTAAACACCACCATTCCGTAGTTGCACTCTATCACTTCATGAACCATCCTTTTCAACCATCGACTTATGTCGGTCCCACTCGGTAGTTTGTGACTTCATTATTGGTATGGACGGTAACAACGTATCATGGGTGATCATCAGTGACGAGAAGAAGTACGTGTTCCTTCGGAAGAGAGATGTTAATTTTTCAAGGCAATGGAAACAACTAAATGGAAGAATCCCGACTAAATATCATTTCGTGCACTAAAGCACAAGAGTATTTGTCAAATGGATGTGATGTCTTTTTGGCTCACATTACCACGAAGGAAGCCAAAGACAAGTCCGAGGAGAAACGACTTGAGGACGTGCCGATTGTTAAAGACTTTCCAGAAGTTTTTCCTTACTAACTTACGGGTATCCACCAGCTCGACATAAGTTCCAAATTGATTTGGTACCAGGTGCTGCACCTGTAGCACGGGCGCCTTATCGGTTGGCATCATCCGAAATGAAAGAACTGGCAGAACAACTTCAAGAACTATCCGACAAGGGATTTATAAGACCCAGCTCTTCACCCTAGGGAGCCCCGGTCTTGTTCGTCAAGAAGAAAGACATATCGTTTCACATGTGCATCGATTATCATGAACTGAACAAGTTAACGGTGAAGAACCGTTACCCACTTCCTAGGATTGATGACTTGTTCGATCAACTTCATGGGTCGGGTGTCTACTAGAAAATCGACTTACGATCAGGTTACCATCAGCTGAGAGTTCGCGAAGAAGACATTCCCAAGACCGCGTTTAGGACGCATTATGGGCATTATGAATTTTAAGTAATGCCTTTTGGTTTGACAAACGCACCGGCGGTATTTATGGACCTCATGAACCGGTGTGCAAACCTTATTCGGAATAAGTTTTGATATCTTTATCGACGATAACTAATCTATTCAAAAGAACAAGGAATAGCATTTCAAATTAATTTTGGAGTTGCTTAAGAAAGAGGAGTTGTACGCAAAATTTTCCAAGTGTGAATTTTAGATTCTAAAAGTACAGTTTCTCGGACACGTGATTGATAGCAAAGGCATTCACGTGGATCCAGCAAAGATCGAGTCAATTAAAGATTGGGCATCTCCTAAGAGTCCAACAGAGATCCGCCAATTTTTAGGACTCGTCAGTTATTACAGAAGATTCATTGAAGGCTTTTCTAAGATCACAAAGCCAATGACTAAGCTACGTGGAAGAGTGGAGAAATTCGACTGGGGGAAAAGGTAAGCTGCATTTCAATTGATCAAGCAAAGCTATGTTAGCACACCTATTCTGGCCTTTGTCTAAAGGATCAGAAAACTTATTTTATATTACAACGACGCTTCGCATAAAGGATTGTGTCGTGCTTATGCAAAACGAGAAAGTTATAGCCTATGCTTCTCGACAACTGAAGATTCATGAGAAAAACTACACAACTCATGATCTAGAACTTAGAGCTGTAGTGTTCGCCCTTAAGATGTGGAGACATCACTTATACGGGACAAGGTGTACCGTGTTTACCGACCACAAGAGCTTACAACATATCCTTGATAAAAAAGTTGAACAGGAGACAACGACGAAGGTTGTGAGCTTGCTTGTGATTTACGATTGTGACATCGCGCTACCTACCCAGGAAAGGCGAAACATTAGTCGCTGATCCGCATTAAAACAGAAAGAAAGGGTTAAACCTTTAAGGGTCCGAGCTTTAGTCATGACTATTGGCTTAAATCTTCCTAAACATATCCTAGAAGCTCAAACCGAAGCATTAAAACCTAAAACCTCACTGCTGAAGATGTTGGAGGTATGCTCCGACAAGACCTTACAAAGGAAAGGTTGAAACCCCGTGCGGACGGAACTTTATGTTTAAACAACAGGAGTTGGTTACCGTGTTACGGCGACTTAAGGACTCTAGTCATGCACGAGTCTCATAAGTCAAAATACTCCATTCATCCGGGTTCTGACAAGATGTATCAGGACTTGAAGCAGTTGTATTGGTGGCCTAACATGAAGGCGAATATTGCCACTTACGTTAGCAAGTGTCTGACTTGTGCTAAAGTCAAGGCAGAGCACCAAAAACCTTCTGGGTTGCTAGTCCAACCAGAGATTCCAGAATGGAAATGGGAGAAAATCACCATGGATTTCGTCACTAAACTCCCTAAGACGACAAACGGTTATGATACCATTTGGGTGATCGTTGATCGTCTTACAAAGTCTGCTCACTTCCTACCAATGAGGGAAAATGATCCCATGGAGAAGTTAATGAAGCTTTAACATGAGGAAGTAGTTTACCCGACAATGTGGTGCTGTATTCTATTATCTTCGATCGTGATGGTAGATTTACTTCACTATTCTGGCAAGCACTTAATAAGGCTTTGGGAACCCGATTGGACATGAGTACGGCCTATCATCCTGAAACTGACGGTCAAAGTAAAAGGACTATCCAAACTTTAGAAGACATGTTACGCGCTTGTGTGTTAGACTTTGGAAAGAATTAGGATAGACACTTACCGTTAGTAGAATTCTCTTACAACAACAGTTACCATACCAGCATAAAGGCTGCACCATTTGAGGTACTGTATGGACGAAAGTGTCGATTACCCGTATGTTGGGCAGAAGTTGGAGATGCTCAGCTTACTGGTCCTGCAATAATTCATGAAACCACCGAGAAGATCGTCTAAATCAAAAGCAGAATCCAAGCCGCTCATGACCGACAAAAGAGCTATGCAAACATTAGACGTAAACTAATGGTATTCCAAGTTGGTGACCAGGTCATGTTAAAAGTTTCACCTTGGAAAGGAGTTGTGTGTTTTGGCAAACGGGGGAAGTTAAACCCTAGGTATGTCGGTCCTTTCAAGGTAATCAAGAGAGTCGGAACGGTTGCATATAAACTTGAGCTACCACAACAATTAAGCCGAGTTTATAACACGTTTCACGTGTCAAATCTGAAGAAGTGTCGGTCCAATGAATCACTTGTGATATCGTTGGAAGAACTACTGTTGATGACAAGCTCCACTTGTGGAAAGAACCTTTAGAATCATGAGCTTGAAATCAAACAATTGAAGAGAAGATCGCATTTCCTATCCTTAAGTTAGAATGGAACCTCTAAATTAAGTTTTTTTCCCCCTGTAGTTTACCTGGGAACGTGAGGACCAATTCAAGTAAAAGTATCCACATCTCTTCACCAAGACGCACGTCGTCAAGTGCCAGCGTCTTAAGCCTTGAGCAAGGGATGGCTCTTATAAAACGGGGGGAGACTATAAACACCCTGTGTTTTTCATTGTCATATTAAGATCCCAAATTATTTCATTTCCTTTTATTTGATTGGGTTTTTCCAGTGTTAACTTCCAATAAACCGCACTAGTTAATTTGCGTAGCACTCCAAAATCAACGTTTAGTAGCTAAAACGTCAACTACACTCTTAAGACTTACACCGATTCCTTCATATTCTTATTTAATTATTTTTACGACAAGAAAAGGACATGGTCACGTTTATTAATTCATCAAAGTAAAAATCCATTAAAAATAAACTACACCAAAATCTTAACTTCCATACTTTAGGAAACTAAGTAAAACTAGATAAAAACTCATGTAATCCTAAAAACTAGTATTATTCGGCTGGATAAAGAAAAACAAGTATCTCATCCTAATTCAACTCTATTACCCAATGTATAAAAGCCCATAATCTCTTTTTACAAAACCCAAACAACCACGTGATTCTTGGCTGCTCTTCCTCTTGATTTTGCTTCCACGAATCTAACAGTAAACCCCTTTTATATTCTGTACAAGATGCTTTGCTGCAAATGTCTCAACACCAAAACGTGACTCTCCCTTTGACTAGTAACACTACTATACATTTAGGTATATATATATATATATATAAATATATAATATATATATACTATATATATATATTATATGAAGCATTTTCCCATCCTTGTTTTCCAAGCAACCCACGTCCCAACCTTTGCAAATCTTATTCCTCACACAGCCTTATTATCCCCAGCAAACCTATCAGATTCATAAATCACACCTTGGGTCTCCTTGTTCTTCTATCTTTGTTTCGACTCACATACTACACACCATCCTACCTTTTTCATCTTAATAAACCCTAATCTCAAGAAACCCTAACTAGGTTTCTTTGGTTGTGTACACGGGAAGAGTGAAGGGTGTCGAGTATCCATCATTCCCCTGGGTCAAGCTTTTCACGTCTCCGTCTTTGAGTTTTTGTGAGCTAAATCCTTCCTCGTTATTTATCTTATATGTGCAATCTTTATGGTTCCTTTAAGGTTTGTTTTTGATAAAAATAAAACAATGTCTTTTTTTATGGTTTCCTGATGTAGACAACCAACATGTCTAAAACCTATACGACTGTGGAAGGGCGAAGGAAACATGGACATAGTTGTGCGAGGGTATTAGGTTTAGAAAAACCAGCCATTGTAGTTTGGACTTAATAGTTGGATAAAAAGAAAACGCACATGTTAAAGTTTTTTTTCTCTTTTTTTATAAAACGCAACCACACTAATGATTTTGAGTACACTCTTTCGACCCCTAAAAGTAGAGTATATGAAATCAAACTTGGTTATTTCAAAAGCAGGACATGTAAATATTATCTTGCAACTGGAATCACTAATTTTCATTAATTATTGACGGAGCTAGAAGGACTCAAAGTTAGACGACAGAAATCACCATTTTTCCATTGTTTTAAAAGCAGCCAGCAAGGCAATTTACTCAATTTTTTGCAACACATTTACCTGATGTTAAAACGAGCTAAGGACTAATACTGGAAGCCTAAATTACCATCTTTAGATAGGAAAAACAATTAATCACTTTCGTTTAGAAACCAGCAGCCCCAGATTGCCCTTGAAATCGACTCTCTCACAAGTGTCGACAATTTGTCAAACACCTGGTGAACATGCAGTCATAACTGCACGCGTGTGCACCAACATTTGGCCTCACTTTTGACCCCGATAATGACCCCGACACCTTAAACTTGTAAAAGATAAATTGTAGATGACCTGTCATAGTTTACAACGGTGCCTTCATCTCATCCTAACGATAGGTAACGAAGTCATAAACAAAGACCAAAACACTGACCTCACAATCAGCACATGCTGAAAATAAAACTCATTTATTATTCTAAGTCTGAAAACAGCCCTTGCGACCCGCACGTGTTTAGCCCCGTTTTTAACTATTTAAACGACCTCGTTGGACAAAACTTAAAAGACGAAAGTTGTAGACGACCCAGCTGAGACTTTAAATATATTTTTGGTTTTCCTTGCCGTTAACTAACGAATCCTTAAATTCATTGTAAAACTCCAAGTCGTCCAATATTGAAACTTAGTAAAAATTTCACTCATTTGATTTGTTAAACGTCAACGTTTCGTCTAATTATTTGACACACTTAAAGACTAAACCAATGGATGATCTAAACTAATGTTTTAGAGTATCGATGACCTAGTTTCCAAAAAGTCTGAAGTCGTAAATTGCGTACTTATAGTTTGACCACGTTGACCTAATAAAGTTGACCATTTTAACACAAGAAATTGTTTTCAAACATCGTTATTTTAAATAAAGCTCAAGCACACACTAGGGACAAAATTGCAAGTATTTAGCTTATTATTATTTTCCGTTTAGTAAATATGCATTATTTTTCCATAGGTTGCGGATAAAGTCTTTTGCATCGTTTTTCGTGCCACTACCTGGCTATTCCGTTATCATTACCTGATGTGAGTTTATAGTCCCCACTTTTATACTTTTTAATCATTTATCAAATCTCAGGGATGATATCATGTTTGTTTTACAAAAAGGATGCAAGTACATTTTAATTCAAATATTACGAGTTTGCCTAAGTAGCTATAACCCATTATGCCCATCGTCATGAACTATCAATTGCATAGATGTAATTGTTAATTGCATTATGTGAGCGCGAATGTTATGAATAGATCTATTTAAGATTAACATCCCTGTGCAGGCAAGTAGCACTTGCTAATTTACCGGTTGGGGGGAAACGACGAATGTATACCATTTGGAATCATAGATGTTACGGGTTGAACATCTACATTGGGCACCATCGTTCATGTGTATTTGATATACATACATTGTTTAGCTTCAGTGTCATGACCTTAGTGCATTTCGTAATACATTTTTGTGATATTGTATTTGTTACTTTATTACACAGGAAATCTGTGTATCTGCTCATTTAATTTATAAACCTATAAATTCACCAACATTATTGTTGACAGTTTAAACATATTTTCTTAGGTCAATAAGGTAAAAGTCATGGATACATTATATGGTCGTCTTTTGAAGTCATATTATCATAAAGATTTACATGCATTACATTTTAGGATATTGTTATGTTGGGAAATCTTTACTTTTCCAAGTTAAAAAAGTTAAGCCTATAAGTTTTTGTAACAAACCATTTATGAAATCCAATGTATCAGATTTTAAACGACTTTTATAGAGGTCGTTCTCATATCTTGTGCTATTGATCTATGAAGTAATACCCCCGAAACATCATATTCCGCTGTAGCCCATTTTAGGGGTGTTACATGTAAAGTATTTTGCTCCAAACTTTGAAAACTTAAAACTTAAAACTTGAAACATTAATGCTGATATTTCAAATCATTTAATGGTTTAATGGTGATTGATAATTTGATAATTTGAATTGTAATTGTTAATAGAGATACATTCCTTGTCTATACTATAAATCAAAACACATCCAATACTTCAGATACCTAAAAAAAAAAAAAAAACACACAACGAACAATGTCTTTCTTACTCTTCTCTCTTTTTAGCCTAATACACACCACATCCTTGCTACCGCCGTAATTTTCACACACCTTAAATCTAATAAAACAGTCACTCGCACCACCACCACAACAACAACTCTATCGGAATCCCCACCACCACGTCCCTCAACCACCGGTACCCCACCAAAACCTCTACATCACAAAAGGGGTTTACAAGCTTTGAGGTTTTTGTTAGATCTGTGTATATGAAACAAGTTTAGATTGCTTTTTTATATGGATTTGTAGATCTTAGTTTTTTAAACATTTGTAGCGTGTTTAATTTTAGCCACCGCCAACTACCGTCGTCTTGCCGGATATAGCTGCGACCTCGCCATCGAAACCTCCACATCACAAAGGTTTTCCCCCCCCCCTTAAGTTTTATTTATTAGGAGTTCTCACAAAGGTTCTTAAAGACTTTTATATAACTTTTCTTGCGTTTTTTGTTACAGATCTTTGTCGCCAGAAAAGTTTTTTTAAATTCGAAATCTTGCTAATTTCTTTCAAAAACTCGCACAGCTTACCTAGATAATTTTTTCAAAAGTCGCAAAGTTAACTTTGCTAGTTTTTTGAAAAATCTAGCAAGGTTAAGCTTGCGATTTTGTATAAAATTTGCAAATTCTTGCAAGACCTTGCTAGTTTCAGTATAATGGCTTTTTGGAATAGAATTGGGTGTTTGATATATTACATTTGTAAAATTAGTTGTTCTTGTTATTTTTCGAAACTTAATCCTAAGGTTGCAAAAATCGTGAATCGTTAGCCGGGCGGTCGATCACCTTGTAGCTTGTAATCGGTCAAGGCGAGATTAATCGACGATTAATCGGATTGGCATTTTTGGCAAAATTTGGGTATTTCCGGCAAGTTTTGTGTATTTCCGTCTAGTTTTAGATATTATTGGCAAGTTTTTTTTCTAAAAAACTTGTAATAGATTTAAACAGTTAATATAAGTGATCAAAACAAGTTTACGGTGAGTTTTAGGTACTTCTGGCAAGATTAGAAGGTTTCCGGCAAGTTTGACCACCGTTGATCGTCGTTGACCACGGTTGACCTATTTGTTTGACCCTGTCACATTAATCGGCAAAGTTGGTGACCTTGTAGCGTCTAATCGGCGATTAATCGGCTTTGCAGACCTTGTTTTGCAACACTGTTTAATCCTCATGTTGTATGCTTTTGAGTCTTGCCAAATCTTACTAAGCAAACAGAACCAAAAATTTGATGGAAAAACATATGTAGGTTAGATGAAAAATATTCGCTCCAATACAATTTAGTCGTCTAAGTTGCTTTAAGGGGACATAGTTATGAATTGACAACTTACAAAGATTCTTGAAGGGCAAGTGTGTTTACAACTTTAAGGCTAAAGATTTGATAAAAAAGGGTGTTTTGTGTACGATTGTAGAAGATGTGTGTATAGTTGAATCTGGGGAATGAAAGTGATGATTAAGATTAATTTTCTTCATTAAAAGAAAATTCGCGGTATTTTAGTCGTTTGATTTTGGTCAGGGACTAGATATGCAACACAAAGTTTTTTTAAAGGGACTTATTTTGCACATTCAAAAAGAAAGGACTAAACCTTCAATTTGAATAAATAGTTTAGACGTATTTTTCTTGATTTTTACTCGATTCGAACCGAAACCGAACCGAACCGAGCAAAACCGAAACCGAAAACTATAAATATACAAAATCGAAAATCGAACCGAAAATGATCGGTTCGGTTTCGGTAAGTTCGGCCTGGCTCGGTTTGTCAGTTCTGTTGGGAATGTACCTTAAAAACACAGAATAGAAACCAAACTAAACCCTTCTTGATTCCTTAAATATTACGGAGTACTATACAGTTTCCAAACCCAGTTCGTATCCAAATCAAATAATAAATAAATAAATGTCTATAAAACAGAATCATAATAATAATAATGGGGATTCAATCAATCCCAAAGATTCTATTATTAAATAAAACAGAGCAGCGACATTGTACTTAATAAATCGAAGCTCTGTTTTCAGTTTTCGATTTTGAGGTATGAATTCAATCTAATATCTTATATTCTATATCTAATTAGATTTAATTGATGATTAACTGATTGTTTTGCTAATCCAAAAGGTTTTGGTTCAATTATAATTTGGGTAAATGATGCTTATGCTGATTTCAATTTAAACTCTGATTGATGTTTTGCTAATAGGTTAAGTTTGATCTTAAGTTTATTCTGTAATTATTGTTAGTTGATGCTTAATATGGCTTAGATTTGACTCTACTGATTTCTATTGGAGCACATGATTGCTTTTTTATTTGAAAAATATTATTTTGATTGAAATTGAGATCTTTTGGGATGATTCTGTAAAGGGTCAATTAAATGGTTTATGGGTCAAAGTTGGGTAAGCAAGATACATGCTTTATCGATAAGTGAAGATTTTGAAGGATGCCTAATTGTATAATATAATGTAAATCGTTGCTTTTATTAGTTTAATCATTAATGATTAAGCTTCAGCTATATGGGGTGTTTGGGATTGCATAAATTATTGTGTTTCATAGAGCATTGATCTTTTTGAGTGTTTGGGCTGTTTTATTGGCATATTAGCTTATTTTATGCTAAATAAGCACTCTTTTTCGTGCTTTTTGAGTGTTTGGGTTGGTTTATTAGCTTATTTTGATGCTCAGTAAGCACTTATTTAGGAACTAAATATAATAAAATTTTACCTGGCTTAGGAAAATTAGAGATGCATAAGTGATATCTCAGATGTGATGTTCTTGAGGTACGTGTACTTGATATATGTTATTAGCATCTTCTTAGGGTAAATAACACACTAATGCGTTTATACATGTGTTGATTTCGATACGTTTGTGATTAAAAGATATAATTTTATTATGATTAAGACGCTGTGGGGTTATTTTCATAACGGGTGGACAAGTGTTGTCATTAGTTGTAGTGTTAAAGCCTAGTAAGCAAGATACCTTTTCCGAAAAAATATGCCTGCTTTTCATCCCAATGTTTTTAAATTTAATAATGGGTTCTTAGTAGTGAAAATTTTGAAGTATGCATACTTGTAAAATTCAATAAAAATATCATTGCTTTTTTAGTTAAATGATTTAACTCAAGGATCAGCTTTTGTCTTAAAAAGCAATAACCTTTATCAGTTTGTTTTAATGGCTTATTGGAAAAGCACATCACATTACGTGGATATTGTCTAAAATCGGTTAAGTTATGATTTATAAAATGCTTCCGCAAAACAGGTTGAGAAAATGGGTCATGGGTTAGAATCTGGTAAGCAAGATACCTGCTTTATACTTTGAATAGGTGCTATAATACTTGTATAAGGTATGATGCTTTTAAATCTACGAACACATGTTAGAAGTTATCTTTTTCAGATTTTGGATTTTCATAAGCACTTTTATGGCATAAATATATTGAAAATTAGAGATACAACCGTGATATCTGGTGCAATTCTATCGCAAATTATTGGGTTATAGCTTATTATATGGCTAAATACCACTTGGGAACAACAACAATAGCCAATCCCGCCAGAGCGGGGTACGGGGGTCGGGGGAGAATGTAGACAAATCATACCCCTACCCTCGGGTAGGGAGACCGCTTCCAGGAATACCTTCGAAAATTGTATGTGTGGGGTGAATGTGCTCAAATATATGTGTGAATGTGTAAGGGTGAAATTAGTCAAATTACACAAATAGAGAAACTATGTAAGCTAATCAAGCATAGCAGCATATAAAGCTAGAGACAGGTCCCGTTATATAAACTTTAGAATAATAGCGACATATAAGCAAACAACGTATGAAAGCATTAAATACATAAAGCACAAATTAATAAATTAGATATGATATTACTTATGAGCATCATATTATATTCTTTCATTCTCTGAGTTAACTTAGATATATTCTTATGAACAGTTTAGATGGAGCAGAAGCACATTTCATATAATTCAGCAGGTGATAAGTTGCTTCCACAATATCCATGGTTTGTTTCTGAGAACATAGGAGCTGAAGAAGATGGTTCTACAAACCACATACTCTACACTCTACATAACCCGCTGTCTAAATATCAGTGCCAAATCCCTGAGTTGTCCGGGAGACATATTCGAGGGTATTATCATGGTTGGGTTATTCTTTCAAGCCATCCACAAAATGTAACATGGTCTCTTTGGAACCCGGTTACTTCTGAGACGATTAATTTCCCCCCCTTGATTTTAAAAGATGGAGATTCGGAATCCATTGGACAATGTTGTTTATCAGCTCCTCCTGATGATCCAAATTCAGTTCTTCTTTTAACGAGAACCAACAAACCTACCTTTGTATTTTTTCGTCTAGTAAGTAAAAGAAACAAGCGAAGATGGACAGAAATGTCCTACGCTAGCCAACTCAAGCGAATTACCGGGGAAGATGATGTTTTCATATATAGCCTAGCTTGTTGCAATGGTAAAGTATATGCTCTGAATATCAACGGTTCTTTTGCTGATTTTGTCATACAGGTTAAGATTGTGGTTAAGGAAAAAGAAGTTTTGATAAAATTATTGCTCTTAGGGGCAAGTCCCTTTCCTTCCTCCAATCTTTGTTCTGACTTGACTAGTTTTCTAAAAGGGTCTTGTAAAGAATTGTTCTACATTATAGTAGGGTTTAATGAGGGAAGACTTGAAGGAGTGTATTTATTTAAATTGGACATGACTACTCTAAAGTCGGAAGAAATAGAGAGATTCAAAGACTTAAACATGAGTAGTATGATGTGGCATGAAGTGGAAGACCTGGAAGACTTGGACACAAGTAAGGATATGTGGGAAGAATTGATAGACCTCAAAGACGCTATATTTTTTGTGGATCTTACTCGTGATCACGTGGTATATTACAAACCTGAGACTGCCTCAGACTTGGGGGGCTATATACACATTCGTGACAGAACGGGTAAAATATTGTATTCATACCATGTCGAAAATAACACCATTTCTCTATCTTCTATGCCTTCACTAGTGCAAACAACAAGCAATGTGTCAGTATGGGAATGCAGGTATTTTATTTTATTTGTTTTGTTTTGTTTGTTTATTTATTGCAAGTGTTCTATTCGAGTGAGTTGGTTTCTTAAAATCATACTTTCTGTAGGTTGGAAGATGGGCATGAAGAAGCAAAATGCACAATTGATTCTAAACAAGAAGAGGAACAAATAATGGTAAAATTAGTTACAGACAATAAAATTGGATTTAATGAATCAAACCTTCTCAATCTCCCATTTGATATTTTGGAGATGATTATGGAGCATTGTGTTGGGGTGGAATATATGAACTTCCGTGCTACATGCAAACATTGTCATCTAGCAGCACCTCTAATTCATTGGGGCAACAAAACTTCATTAGGTAGATTGCAGACTTATTCGTTACTTTCACCATGGTTAATGGTGGTAGACAAAAATCAAGGCAATATCACCTTTACTGACCCTATGACGGGTGACAATTACTTTAAGAAAAATTTACAGGCATTGAATGATGATCTCTCCATACGTTGTTCCAGATTTGGTTGGCTGTTGCTTGAAAGCATTGAATATGAAGGCCTAGTATTCTTTAATCCCCTCACCTGTGATCTCCGCAAACTTCCAGAAGTAGAAGCGGATGATAATTTAGAAAGTTTATGTTTCTCGGCGCCACCAACTTCCCCAGATTGTATGGTAGTTGGTTTTTCAACAAGTGATGATTGGCATGTTTTTATCCACTTTGTAGCTCAGGAACCATCTTGGCGCAGGCTTAGTGTGGGTGTTGTGCCATATTCTATTAGTTGTCCAACATTTTTCGGACAAGATCTTTATGCCTTGCGTAACAAGGGTGAACTTATTGCTTTTAAAGATTTGGGACAAGCAGACAACTCATGTACACTTGTTGACGCTAAAGACTCAAGAAGTTGTTGTAAATCTTCAGGCGAGTATTTCCTAGTGAAATGTGATCAAGATCTTCTACTCATTAATGTGAGCATGTTTGGAAAAACTATTGAGGTATTCAAACGAAATGATTCAAAACAAGAATGGGAGAAAATAAATGGCGTAGGAAAGCACATGATTTATATTTGTCGTACTACATGTCTTTGCATTGAAGCTAAGTCTAGAGAAATGGAGAACAAGATCTACTTCCCACGGTTGTATTCCAAGAACAAGAAAGTAGTGTTCTATTCATTTGAAACAAGTAGGTATCACACATTCAATGGCGACAAAATCCAAGAACATTTCAGGGATTTTTTAGGAACTACATATCCTCTTTCTTCTCATGTGTGGATCGAACCAAGTTGGTCTAGCTAACTCTATAATTGATAGCATTATCATGTTCTGTAACATTACCGAGCATGTTAAACGTGTGCTCCTTTTAATTTATTCGCTGTTACTTTTCTTTTGACCGCCATTTGTTTATCGTTACCTTTTGACCTATTTTTATGCAAAAGGAATACTAGATCCACACCCATGTTTATGTGTTAAGTTTTATTGTTAAACGTTTTGTTTTAGTTATTAATGGTCGTAGTTTGACTTGAGCTTGTTTTAAGCAAGGTTTAGGGTGTGTTTAGTTGGGGAAAAATATCTTTTTTTTATAGGAAATTTTTCATTTGAAAATGGAAAAGCTGAGAACATGTTTAGTTGCATTTTTTTTCAATATTTAAAGAAAAACAAAATTCTCGTTTTCTAATTTTATATAGAAAAATAAAAAATCACATTTTACTATTCTTTATTTCTTTTTATTTTTTAAAAATGAAAAATACAACTCTTATCTAAACATGTTTTTTAAAATTCTTAACTCTTCTCTAGAGAAAAAAAACTATTCCCTTTTATGTTTCTAAATTTCTAGAGAAGGGAATGGTTTTTCTTCTTTAGAGAAGAGTTGAGAATTTTGAAAACCTGTTTAGATGAAAGTTGTGTTTTTCCTTTTAGAAATGGAGAATAGTAAAATGTGATTTTCTGTTTTTCTATTTAAAATTAGGAAAATGAGAATTTCCTTTTGTTTGAAAAATATTGGAAAAAAGTGCGACTAAATAAGTTTTCAGTTTTTCCATTCTCAAATGAAAATTTTCTTGGAAAAATGGGATATTTCCCCCCAACTAAACACACCCTGAAAACCTGTTTAGTCGCACTTTTTTTCAATATTTTTCAAAAAAAACAAAATTCTTATTTTCTAATTTTATATAGAAAAATAGAAAATCAGTTTAGTTGTGGAAAAATTTTCATGTTTTTTTATTTCTAAATTCCTAGAGAATGGGATGGTTTTTCTTCTTTAGAGAAAAGTTGAGAATTTTGAAAACCTGTTTAGATGAGAGTTGTATTTTTCTTTTTAAAAAGTGAAAAGATGTCTAGATGGATTTATTTTCACTCATTTTTCTTTTCATATTTAATATTTCTATTTCATATTAGCTCTTTGTATACGTTTATAAAAATAATAAATAATAAAATACAAATAAAATTAATAAAAACTAACTACAATCATAAGTATATATTTAATTTGCAATATACTCGAAATTAACATTATCGAATCATAAGCATATATTTAATTTGTAGTATACTCGAAATTAACATTACCGAACATATATAAATCTCAATTAACATTATGTTTTCGTCAAATTACTTACGTTTTCGTCCTTTTTTACGTTTTCGTCAGATTTCTTATGTTTTCGTCTTTTTTTTTACTTTTTGTCCGATTTCTTACGATTTCGTTCGTTTTTTACGTTTTCGTCCGTTTTCGTCATTTTTCTTACATTTTCGCTCGTTTTTTACGTTTTCGTCCGATTACTTACGTTTTCGTCAGTTTCTTATGTTTTCGTCTGATTTCTTACGTTTTCGTCTGTTTTTTTTATGTTTTCGTCTGTTTTTTACGTTTTCGTCCGAATTCTTATGTTTTCGTCTATTATTTTACGTTTTCGTTCGATTTTTTTACGTTTTTGCCCGATTTCTTACGTTTTCGTCCCTTTTTACGTTTTCGTCATGTTTCTTACGTTTTCGTCTGATTACTTACATTTTCGTCCGATTTCTTACGTTTTCGTCCATTTTTGTCCCATTTTTTGCGTTTTCGTCCGTTTTTTACGTTTTCGTCAGTTTTCTTACGTTTTCGTCTGTTTTTTTACGTTTTCGTCTGATTTCTTACGCTTTCGTCATATTTTTTACGTTTTGTCAGATTTCTTACGTTTTTGTCAAATTTCTTACGTTTTTGTCAAATTTCTTACTTTTTTGTCCGTTTTTTACGTTTTCGTCCATTTTTTACATTTACGTCCATTTTCGTTCGTCAGATTTCTTACGTTTTCGTCAAATTTCTTACGTTTTCGTTCGTTTTTTACGTTTTCGTCTGTTTTTCACATCGTCTGTTTTCTTACGTTTCCATCTATTTTCGTCTGATTTTTTGCGTTTTTATCTGTTTTTTAAAACGAATAAATACGTATAAAACGTAAGAAAACAAAGAAAGGGGTCAAAAAACAAAAGAAAACGTCCAAAACGGAGAAAACGGAAACGTAAGAAATCGGACGAAAACATAAAAAAAATGGACGAAAAAGTCAAAAATCGGACGAAAACGTATGAAATCGGACGAAAACGTAAAAAAACGGACGAAAACATAAGAAATCTGACGAAAACGTAATAAAACGTAAGAAAATGAGCAAAAACGTAACAAAACTGGCGAAAACGTAAAAAAAACAGACAAAAACGTAAGAAATCTGACGAAAACGTAAAGAAACAGACGAAAACGTAAAAAAAGGACGAAAACGTAAAAAGGGACGAAAACATAAGAAATCGGACAAAAACGTAAAAGACGGAGGGAAACGAGACAACGTAAAGAAAATCCGGACGAAAACGTAGGACAACGTGCGAAAACCGTAAAAACCCCTCTCCCCCCCCCCCCCCCCTCCATACCCCAACCCCCCCCCCCCCCCCCCCCCCCCCCCCGAAAAGTCCAAAAGAAACAGACGCAAAACGTAAGAAAGACGACGAAAAGTAAAGAAAACGTACTGAGAAACATAAAAGATGGTCAATGAAACTCGTAGAGAAATGGGCGAGAACGAAAAATTAAAAAACAGACGGAAACGTGAATGGATATATCGGTACGGAAACGTTTTAAAGATATCGACGAAAAAGACGTAAAATTGGACAATGAAAGCGTAAGAAATCGGGACGAATACGTAAAAATATTGACTCTTGAACGCGAATAATCGTAAGGAATTCGGACGAAAGACGTAGAGAAAGCTGACGAAATAACGTAAAAATGACGAAAACGAAAAAAAAGGTAAAAAATCCGACGAAAACGTAAAAAAAAAAGACTGACGAAACGTATAAAACGTTCAAAAATGTATGAAAACACCATAATTTAGTGGGTCAACCTGACCCAAACCGTTTGACCCATGACCCGTTAGACCCATTTTTTAAACATGACCTGTTTGACCCATGACCCATGACCCAAACCGACCCATTTGCCACCTCTAGATAGGGTTAGAATATTGGTACTCACGTTTTATTTGGTTTGAGTCATATTTACGTTTTATTTTGTTAGGGAAAAAAATAGAGAACACTAAATTGTGGTTTCTATTTTTCCATATAAATTTAAAAAATAAGAATTTTTTGTTTTTCGAAAAATAATGAAAAAAAGTACAACTAAACAAGTTTTCAGTTTTTCCATTCTCAAATGAAAATTTCTAGAAAAATGGATATTTTCCCCAATAAAACAGACCCTCACATTTTTCTATTTCCACTCTCACTCAAACCCAACACCCGACGTTTCCATTTTAGACCCATTGGTTTTGACCGATTTCGATCGATTTTGACCGATTTTGGCTGTTTCGACAGATTTCGACTGTTTTCGACCGATTTCGTCAGTTTTCGACCATTTTTTACGGATTTCGATCGTTTTCGACCGATTTCGACCGATTTCATCTCTGTTTTCGACCGATTTTGTCTGTTTTTAACCGTTTTTGACCGATTTCGGCCGTTTTTGACCGATTTCGGCAGTTTTCGACTCATTTCAGTCGTTTTTGACTGATTTCGACCGTTTTTGACCGATTTTGATCGTTTTTGATGGTTTTTGACCGATTTCGATCGTTTCTGACCGTTTTTGACTGTTATTGGCTGTTTTCTTACCTTTTTTGTACGTTTCCTTACGATTTTCCATCGATTTCGACCAATTTCGATCGTTTTTGATCGATTTTGACCGTTTCATCTGTTTTCGACCGATTTTGTCAGATTTCAATCGTTTTCGACCGTTTTCGTCCGTTTTCGACTGTTTTTGCCTGATTTCGATCATTTTCGATTGTTTCTGACCGTTTTGACCGTTATCGACTGTTTTCCTACCTTTTTGTACGTTTTCATACGATTTTCTAAGTTTTTGTTCGTTTTGTATGTTTTCTACATTTTTGTACGCTTAAATACATTTTTGAATGTTTTCAAATGTTTTATTCGTTTTTATACATTCCAATACTTTTTATAAGAATGAATAAAAGCATATGAAGACGTATAAAATCATACAAAATGTACGAAAACGAACGCAACGTAGAAAAACAAAGAAAAACGGAGAAGGACGTATGTACAAACAAATCGTACAAAAATGGATGAAAATGTACAAAAACGTTCCTTAACGTTTAAAACCGCCGAAAACGTTCAAAAAACTTAGAAATCGGCCGAAATCGGTCGAAATTAGTCAAAATCGGTCAAAAACGGTCAAATTCGGTCGAAATCGGTCGAAAACGGCAGAAAACGATTGAAAACAGACCAAATCGGTCGAAATCAGTAAAAAACGGACGAAAACAGTGAAAACGGTCGAAAGCGGTCGAAATCAGTCGAAATCAGTCGAAATCGCATGAAAACGGTCGAAATCGGTCGAAAACGGTCAAATTCAGTTGAAAACAATTGAAATCAGACGAAATCGGTCGAAAACGGACGAAACGGTGAAAACGGTCGAAAACGAACGAAATCAATCAAAATCGCATGAAAACGGTCGAAAACGGATAACAAACGTGAAAAAAAAATTAAGTTATCGAACCCATCTAGACCCAAACCCATCGAGACCCATGTTTCTAGAAGACCCATCTAGACCCAAACTCATCTATACCCAAACTCATCTAGACCGACCCAACCCAACCCAACACATCTATTTTGACACCTCTTTTCTTTTCATTTAAAAAAAAGAAAAATACAACTCCTATCTAAACAGGTTTTTAAAGTTCTAACTCTTCTGTAGAAAAGAAAAACCATTTCATTCTCTAGGAATTTAAAAACAGAAAAACATGAAAACTTTTTTACAACTAAACACTACCTTAGCTTTTCAAAAATGTATTTTCGAATATAGTACTCCGGTATAGCACCTTCGATGCTTGTATATTATCTGTGTAATATTATAGTATGTATCCTATCTATGTAATAAGTCCACCAAGTCCAGTATTTATAAATAGGTTTAGTATATATCCATGAAAATATGGCACCTGAAAGCATGTGTTTAATCTGCTTTGTTCTTTTGAATTTAGTGTGGAAAGTATAAGTGCTTGATTGTATCATGTATTTTTGCTTTGTTATCCTCATGGGTCCTTACAATTTGTTGCCTTGTTGGGACCATGTGGTGCATGTTTTGATTGTATCATGTATTGTGTTATTTGGTAGACAAAAGAGTAAACTACACCGTTAGTATCCAAACACAGGGCGGAATGCGGATTCAGTTAAGTCTTCGAAAGCGCACTCAGCCTCCCAAATGTTGCCTTTTTCATTCCCTCTGGATTTAAAACCTTAACGCACGTTTGAATATATATTTTTTTTTGGTAACCATGGTTTTCGCTCTTTAGGCAGACTAATCCACGGGGTTTAAACCCACCGCCACATAGACTCAAACCAGGTAAAGCCCTCCCTTTTCAGGAGGTTCAACACTCTTTTATATGTATTTTTACCCACATCCAAACACGCCTTTTCTCTAACCTCCCTATTCTTCTTAAACCTCCAAAACCCCCCACCACTACCACCACCACCAAAAACTCTTCTGTTATACAGAAAAGAAGAAATGATTGCATAAAGTTAATATTGCACCAAAGTGGGTTAGCTTCCAATGCAATTAGCTAAGCCAATAGTCAATGTTTTATAGTTTTCCTGCATATATCTCAGGATGTTGAGGTATTTCTTTGGTACCTACTGCACAAAAGTACTAGATATAACGCAAGAAAACTACAGTCAAAGGTTTTCACACTACTCTAAGAAGTTGATCACTTTCTACAAATTTAGAAATTACAGGGAAATACAGCCATACAGGGCAACTCAGTTAGAAAAGAGCCTGCATTGTACATCACTATTTTAGAAATGGTGTGATGGAAATTCATTCATTTTAGCATCTAATCCTGTATACAATATTTGAAGACCTAAGCTTTAATGCACCCTCCTGTGGTTACATACTAAGCAAATTATGCATGTTGGGTGCATACTGGATAAATATTACTGTATTCATAAAAGTTTGACTATATTAATTCTGCAATCCCAACCTAGACCTTGACATGACACACTTATGTTAAGGAAACAAACATAGGCATCAATTACTGAGATCGACAATTGTGCAGACTGTGAACCTGTCTTATGCAGGGAAATCACATTCAAATGTCTCTAAGAGATGTCAGAGAAGAACAACTTCATTAACAAAGGTACTTTGATGTTAACAAGGCATACCTTGGAGCTCCATTGCTTTGAAAAATCCGAAGGTTTGAGTCGATATGGTTTATAGAAACAAACAAAGAGGAGAAAGGACATGAAACCATTGTTGTGGATGTGAGATCTAGTATGAACTAGTTACATTGTGATCGAATTTTTGTATAGGAATCAAAAATAATTTTCACACCAAATAAGTTTCTTAACAAGATCATATTGCGTTGATTACCACCTCCAACTGGATATGATGTCGAGTAGCTCTTTCTCTTAACGAACACTTTGATCAATGTCTTTGCATTGGTTACCTACTTAGTTCACTTATGGCTCTTTATAATCTTGACTGTATTTCTTTTGTGAGAGTTTTATACCCATTTGAGCGGTTTCATTTGTACTGAAATCATAAGTTTTACTCATTTGATCATTTTATACACTTCTAAGTGGTTTGGAACGTTTTAGATAAACTAAAGTTGAATCCATTTTACAACCATTTTCTTGAACTGCGTTTAGATTTTAAAACTTTACCTATGTGTAGTTTGGACCTTTACTTCTTATAGGGCTGGGTCTTTATAGTCCATAGTACTGTAATAACAAGAAAGGGCGAAGGATATAAGAGCACCGAATATCCTTATAAAATAAGACCACTTAAAATTCAAAATAACTCTTTTGTATAAAAAAATTTACAAGTAAGATATGATTTTATATATACTAAGGATATAATAGAAGTTTAATAATGTAAACTTATTTTTAATTGACTCTTACATTGATCAAGCTTAAAAGTTGTATGATATGATAGTTTACAAACTGAGAGAGAGTAACCGAGTAAAGGGTTGGATGTTTTCACTTTCCAAAATAATTCTACACTCTCCGCCTCAAGACAATTGTTACTTTTTGACTTTTTAAAGTCTTTTTTATTAACTTTGATCTTTAATAATTTTGTTTATGTTAAATAATACTTGATAAAAATTATACAAACAAAAATACATTTAAAAACAATTCATTCATATATTTTGCATCAAGTATTATATAACAAAAACAAAAATATTTAAACTAAAGGATGAAAAAAAAACTATAAAAAGTCAAAAGATGAAATTATTTTAGGACGGAGGAAAGTAATAAAAGAAACGGGACCAACTATCACTCCATTTGAGTCTAGTTAAATGTTACACCTCCATTTGAGGTCCAACATCGTCTTATTAAGCAAGCCTAAGAGCACAAGGTACCATAACTTGGTAACATTAAGTTTTGGGCCGTCACGTCAGCTTTTTCATATTCACATCCAAAAAACCCATGTAACCATAACCCAATAACACACTTTTTGGGACCCATTATTTTATTTTTTTTATCACTTTTAAAATTAAATTAATTCATTTTCATTCATTAAAAATTAAAATTACAATTCCTAAAAAAAAATAACAACCGGAAATTAAAAAAAAAATTACACAAACTTAAAACTAAAACATTCGAATTTTATTAAAAAAAACTACTCGTCGGAGTCGTCTTCGTTGTTCGGTTCCATCGGCATTTCAAATTTTATTAAAATTTTTTTTTTTGAAAAAACTAGCCGTTTGGGGTATTTTTTTTAAAAACAAAATAGCCGTTACCGGCTATTTTTAAACAAAAATATTTTTTTTTAAAACCGGCTAAAATAGCCATTTTCAAAATTTTAAACAATTTTAAAAAAAAAACAAGCCTCAACGAGGCGTTGGTGTGTCAACTTGGCCACCAACGCCGTCGTCAATTTCGGATCAACGGTACCGTAACGCCGGCCACGGCGTTAACGCCGGACCCCACGGCGTTACGGTACCTAGAGCTCTAAGGGGGGTGTTTGGCTAAGCTTATATGATGGGCTTATAAGCTTATTAGTTTATATGTGTCAAATACACTCAAACTAAGTGTTTGGTTAAGCTTATGTTAGTGGGCTTATGAGCTTATATAAGAGGGTTTTGATAAGCCACAAAAGTGTGGCTTTTTTAAGTGAGGTTGGGCTTATATAACGTAGTGCATTATAAATTACAAATTTACCCTCAATTATACTTAATTTAACATTAATATTTTTCAACTCATGTCTCTTATAGTCATTTACCACTCTAATTTTGCACAGGGCCCCAAACAAAATTTAAAAATTAAGGACGACCCTATCTAAACTAAACCAAACATTTGAAGTTATCAACTTATCAAATATAAGCTAATCCAAACAATCAACATGAGCTTATGAGCTTACGATATATAAGCCATAAGCCACTTATATAACATAAGCATAAGCCCAACTCATAAGCTTACCCAAACACCCCCTAAAACTAGGTTAGATGTTACACCTCCATCTATATAGATTATATGACTAGTTAAATTAGTAAGATGCGGCATCATACCCGAATGGCAATAGAGATGTATACTAGTGGCTTTGTCACCACTTAGCTTGTTATAAACAAATGACAATAGATATGTATACTAGTAGCGTTGTCGCCAAAAACTAGACCACAAAACAATATATACCTAGTAAATGTATTAACGTGTGCCATAGTGTGCATGGCTTCTCATGTTTATAATACTTAACGAGTAGGTTTGCCCGCGCTCCGCTGCAGGACGGTTAGCGGAGCGCGGGACGGTTACATGTTCCGTTTCAGCTCTGATAAAAGAAAACATTACCATATGCCATGTTTAAGATAACATGAAATTAACAACAATGATCAAGAGTACATAAAGGGTTGTTTCTATTAAACTCCTCGCCATTATAAAGCAACTAAACGCAATCCCAAACACACTCTAACTACTAAGGTTGTATTTAGTTATAAACTTAAGTGCAACGTGTTCATGTGTCCAAAAAGATCGAGACAACTCAGCTCAGTAACGAAGGATGTCGGATTTTTTGACCCATCCATGGAAGCAACTCCACCAAATAAACAACAGGGACCCATATGTCTAACTCCAGTACTATCATGACATTGCGAGCACATAAAAAATGTTTATAAATCAAAAAAATTAGATAACTCGATGTGCTTCGAATTACAATATTCAGCTACTAAAAAAATTGTATTTAGAATTAATAGTATAGGAATCAGGAGCAAAAGAAGAGATCGCCACATGCCATATAATTTCCACCTTCAGCCTCCATTATCTATCTACCTGCAATGTAAATTCCTTCCAGCCACAGCGAACAGAAAAACTGAGGAAATGCAGAAAATTTATGAAATAAAAGTACCACTTGAACATGAAAATGAATTTGATTCTATGGAATTTTATAATAGTTTTGTTTAAGGTAGTTTCGTAAGTTTTAAATTTAATTTCTGATATTCGCTGCTCTATATTTATGTAGTGTATAATATGTTCAGTCGGGTCTTGATTTAATGGGTAAACATAAAAAAAATTGGTTTATAATGAACGGGTTGCTAGTGTCCTGAAGTATAAGTCGATGCCTACAGCCTGGGGTGTTTGGGTAACCTTAAGCTCAGTAGTGTATGTATTCTCAAAAAGCGCAATGCGAAGGGATTATTAATCTTAAAAAGCTTGTGGTAGTTGTCTCATTACACAATAAGCTTTAAGCTCCCTAAATAATCTTTTATCCAAACACCTTCTAAATTAATCTTAAAAAGCTTATGGTAGTTGTCTCATTGCACAATAAGCTTTAAGCTTAGTAAATAAGCTTTTATCCAAACACCTTCTAAATTACGTATATTATACTAATAAGGGGAACGAAAAATGCGTGGGTTAACCTCCCATTTTAACCTGCATTATAAACTAATGATATTGATCTGAAACCGTTTAGTTTCGTTACCCAGCTCAACTGCCCATCAAGACAAACCAAATTATCTAATACTTATAAACATGCCACATAATCTGTGTTTTGAGATGGCTTTCATACCTCGGATGGGGGTCGGTGTGGGTTTGTTGTGTCTATTGTTGTTGCTTCGGGTGTTGTTCCTCCACATCTTCTTCATTTTTGTCTTCTCGAACCTCTTCAAAATCTAAACAAATTACAATAGCATAATTCTTATAAAAACCTTGAAATTAGCATTCATTTATGTAAATAACTTCGTATAACTAAATTAAAAAACATACCATTTTCTAGATTTGAATGGAAAATGTCATAATTTGTTGAAGGTTCTTCGTATTTGATCTCATCAAATGAATCCAAGACAGGGTCTCTGTTCCTATGGAAACACGGCCTTTTTCATGAACTATATAAAACATCAAATAATATTAAAACATCAAATATAAACCAATTTGGTAGGAAAAAAATGTAAAAATTAAAATAAGATGTTAAGTTGTCTGCATACTTGTGGTGTTTTTAAGTTCCTTAATCATCTCTTCTACACGTAATTCAGCAGCCTTTTCCCTGCCTCAGGCTGTTGTTTCTCTGTACGGGCATGAGATGCAGCTGAAATAGCAGCATCTAGCTCTCCCGGATCAATTTCGAATAACACAGCTAAAGGTAACCGGTTCCTGTTTTTTTCTAATTCCAGGTCTTCGTAGCGTTGGTGGTCGATGTTGAGGACTGGAACTGTGTCTGCTACTTGCAGGTACCTGTATCGGCAGTATTGATGTGTAAGTGTGTCCATGACTACAATATCTGTATTAAGATATATTTTTAGAACGAACTATTGTTTAATATGATAGGTTTCCGATATGTTTGGATTAAGATACCAGTGAGTAGCAGAGGTCCCTGAAAGTTGTATACATGTACAGATTAAAATATATGTTAGGGGTATCATTATTGATGTGCGGTCGTCGTAGGACTTCTACACGAGAAGTTTTACAACTCCCTAGGTAGTGCACCTAATCGTTGTATTGTAGTATGGGCAAGACTCGGGGTTGTTTATCGTTCATTCGAGGAATAGGTTGGGAAGGCTTGATCACGGTCTAACAGAATTCTAAGGGTTGAGGGAAGATTCTTTTTTGTATTTTTGTATTTTATGAAAGCATGTAAAATCATATAATTGAGAGAGTGGTTTGGTTTTAGCTATTAAACTAAATAATAATCTAAACTAATGGTGATAAAAATAAGATAAAAGATTGTGTCTATTTAATCATGTATTACTCCCTAGATTGCTTCTCCTAGTGTTGTTGCCTTGTCACACGTATGATGATCTATGTAATATTTTCCTTAAATCATGTTGCGAAATTATTCGTAACCCGCAGTCTACTTAGTATGCCAATGGTGCAACGCACATGCAAGTAGTATAAGACGATTACATGGGCCCCTAGAGTTTAATAAGTGCATGATGCAAGGTAGTATGAAGACTATTACACGACCCCTAGGAGTTTACTAAGTGCATGTGAAATACATTAAAAGTGGATCAACTATATTAAGGGGCAAGGTAGTATGAAGACGATTACCCGATGGTATCCTTTCTACAAAATCATGTTTCCCTAGACATATCAACAGCAATGCAAACAAAAGCTGGTTTTCTAAGACCTAACGTGCACATCCATTACAAGAGGCAACACTACTAAGATCTACATTTTAGGTTTCATACAATCATAAATAAACACAATAATAGGTAGCCAGGTATGTTAAGAATAAAGCAAGAGCAATAAATCACACAACACATAGACATATTGAATGATTAAGTAAACCTTACTTGATTAAAACATGAATTGGAAGAGGTACAATAGGGTTTTTAAGCCCTAAAATCCTCTCCTACAACTGCTAAACGAACTAGGGTTCATACCCTCTTTTTATTCTAAAGTTACACACTCAAAACCCTAAATTTGGTTTTGTATATATAATAAAATCGACGCGACGGCGTCACATTTTAATCATGACTCCATCGTAAAATGAATCTTCTAGATCTACGTTTGAGTCGGTGCGAGCTGACCCCGTCTTGAAATAGGTGGCGTCGTCACTGTATGAGGTGTGACGGCGTCATGTATAGCTTGTGACGCCGTCTCCAGGCTCTGTGAGCTCAAATCTTCAAGAGTCTTGGTGTTGGTTTGTAATCTCGTCCGTTTTTTCTCTAAATGAGCCCAAGTCACGTGTAATTCATCCAAATGTCTTCCAAATGAGAAATACCTGAAAAGGAATGATTAAGTACCTATTTTGGGCATAAATACACGATTTTGAAGGTTAAACAACCCCGAAAAAGTGTATAAAATGACACCTCATCAAATACCTCTAAACTTGGGATTTGCTTGTCTTCTAGAAAATGGGCTTTTCTATCTGGACTATAACAGTATGAGGGGTCATTTTACCTACTATTTAAAAATATTCTACAACACAACCTTCTAGACCTCATAATTAAAAGCACGGAAA
>BQNB010015300.1:0-73513 GCA_026074375.1 Tanacetum coccineum | reverse complement strand
CTTTAAGATCATCAGCCGAATATAATCTCTTATCATCATCTTTTGAACTTTTACCGTCTTGTGTACTTGTGACCTTCGGACCGACATGCTCATAATATACTTGCTCTTTAACTTGAAAGCTTAAATAATGCATCTTTCTTGAAGTTCTTTAACTTTAACACTTTGTCGCTTCAAGAAGGACGTGTGGTATCAGAGTAGCGAAAGTCTTGAAACATGTTCTTAAGCTTTCATAATGTCTTTTACATATGTCGGTCGAGTATGAGCATGTGGCTATGAATCTTGACTTGTCTTGAACTAGCTGCGACCACCATCGGGATTACCTGCATGAATGGGTTAGTGATAAACAATATATATGGACGAAAGTATCTTTGTTACTTTGTTGAATACGGTTGCAATAACCACAGTTCCCCATTAATCAGTATAAATACTGCTTGTGATCAGGTAGAATTCTAAAGAATCTCTTTGACAGGGTTTCGTAGCTGCCCTAGGCATTATCATTATCGGAGCATCTCAAAGCAGATAACACCGTATGAGTGAACCAGTAAGACAAAGTCTCACCGATTGAATCAAAAATTGATTTGAAAATCAATCGACGTGTCACTTGCTAAAGTGATTTTTTAACAAACTCATTCTGGTATTCGTCTACCGTACCCATTTACAAGAGCTTAGATAGTGCGTCTTTCGCGTTCCGATCGCTGCCACCTGATGCCATGAATAGTAGCTTAAAAAAATATTTTTTTTAGGACTGATGAACAGTAACTAGCAGATCAGTAAAAAATGCGATGAATAGTAACCCTCGATGAACATTACTCGGTAAATAGTAACTCCGGTAGACAATACCCTCGATGAACAGTACTTTTTTAACCCTAAATCGAAAACCCTCTCAACCAGAGCTCTTAATGAAACCACCAATTAATACGACAGGGTTAGGGGTTATATCGGGATAGAGCACCACTTTTAACGTGTGCGAGCTCCATAAGAAAATAGAGAGAAGAATTAGAGAATTACTTGACAAACATGATTGATTGTTTATAAACTAAAAAGTACAAGAGTATTTATAAGATAAAAGTAGGGTAAAACCCTAATAGCTAAATGGGTCATGGGCTCGGACCCAGACGTATCATTCCTCACTCCTTCAAAACCACTTTTCCCTCAGGTGTTGTCTTGAAAAGCACTCTTGATTAACTTTTCGAAATAAAAATGAAGACATTCCTAAACACATATCCTAGACAATTGATAAGTATGATTGGTTATCCCAACTGTAACATTTCTCATTTTCAGGTCATTTACGACTTCATTTATTCCATTATTTATTTTTAGGCTTTTGCGCGTTGGCTTTTAATTATTATCGTATAGTTAAATCGCGTAAACTAAAAATCATCATTTAACGTAAACGGACACCAAACAAATAAAAGTTTACGTCAAGCAAGTGTTATATAATTATTAAGAGCATAATTTATAACTTTTTATATTTTATTTTTATTGGTTACGTAAAACGCTTACGTTTCGCAATAAATTACATTTAGGCATACCCGGAAGCACAAATACCCATCTATACTCAAATAAATACCCACAATTATACCTACTACACAAAAACTAACTTATTTATCAACCAAATAAGCCATAGGGCCGGATGTGTGTTGTATACACATGATAAATAACTTAAACTCACTAGTTTACTTCCATAAGCCCAATAATGTGTAACAATTTACACATGTTTCTAAAGATTGGCCACATCATAATGGACTTGCATCCTATAAGATAGCTCCCCCCTCCTAGGGAGGAGGAGAACACTTACACTCATGTACCTTAACCATGCAACTTAACTAGAGTTAGTTTAAGGTTAATGCACATGCTAGTTACTTCAAAAGGCAAGTAACATACTCATTTATCACACACACTCTCTCATTCACTAGAAAAATTCACAAAACTCTCTCCTAACATAAGAAAACCCACTGCTCAAAATTATTGTCTAGGGTTTTCATATAAAATTTCATTCTAAAGTATTCCAAGTGTTCAAGCATTAGTACTAGTATATTATAGATCATTCAAGAGTATTTGGAAGCTGGGTTTGTGTGTTGCAAGAAGTATTCAAGATAATGAGATTAGGGTTTTCTTCATTAGGGTTTTGATCTTGGGTTTGCGTTATTGGGTTTATGCGTAAGTGTAAAGATTATGTTGTTATCCTACTACGCACATCTCTAGGTATTGTTGAGCCTTTTAACTTCCTTTTTCTTTTTAATTGCTGACATTCTTGATTATTGATGTTATTCACCACATAGGGTTCATTTGTATGTGTGTTGATATATTTACTAGGCCAGGTTTGGTTTGTATTTATGATTGTGGGTGGCCGAAAGCAAGTGTCGTGTATTAATCGGTGGTATATCAGTGTTGATAAGTGGAATAGTTTGGTTTAAGTTTAGTTTTTAAATTAAATTGTATTGAAAGTTTTATTTACAAAAGTTATGAGTAAAGATTATAAGTACACTTTGGAATGGACAATCACTATAGACTAATTAGATGACTTAATTTATACACAAGGGATGATAATTTATAAACTAGAGGATTTGTGGTAACTTTATTTAGTTTAAAAGTTCATAAAACAAAGTTATATAATTAATTATCTAAAACTTTCAAACCTACTGTTTAAATTCGTGTAATGAGACTTTTATTTTATATTTTATAAAAATAGTACATTTCATAAGGATCGTAAGCATGTAAAGAACTTGAAAAACCAAGCTATAACTGAAGATGATTTGAATTTGGCAAGTTCGGTAATTAAATTATATAAAAGGTTTTTATAAAAGTCTATTTTATAAAATACCTTACTGCTACAGGTCTGATATAAACTTATAAATATTTTATGATAATAGTACATATCATGAGGATTCCAAACATATAAGAAACTTGAAAAACGGAATTAGAATGAACGAGTTATGCTTTTTGCAAGTTTACATTAATTAAATACATAAAAAGTGTTTTTATAAAAGAAATTTTATAAAAAGGGTTACTGTTATAAAACAGTTCGATTTTATAATATTATCGTTACTTTGGGTAAAAACTTTTAATTACGAATCCGTGTGTATAAGAATCACTAAAAACGAAATTAAAACGGAGGAGATACGAACTATATACGATTTTAATAAATAAATTTATAAATGGTGTTTTTATAAATTCTAACCCACTGTTACTGTTCATGACAGATTTTATAAATATTATAAATGTAATATTTTGTTAGTTTATCTCGCCACGATTCTGTACATGTAAAGAACAAACGAAACATGATTAAAATGAATAAGTTACGGGGTTTTAAAGGTTACAAGGATTAAATATATAAAAGTAGTTTTATGAAATTTACATAACCTATAAAAGTTATTGTTCATCAGTAGCTAAAATATTATAAATATAATATATTGATATATTTTCTTAATACGAAGCCGTGGACATAAGAAACGTATAAAACATAGTTAAAACGATAAAGATATGAGGTTTATAAAGCTTCACGCACTATTTTTACTTTTATACATTAGTTTATAAAACAATTAAATTAAGTATATAATATTATTACGTAATCAATAAAAATGTTAAATCATATATTTTTAACAAATAATACACTGTTAAACAAAAATAATATTTTCTTTACGGATACAAATACATATACCTATATTTGACAAAGTACGATTTAATTATCATTTCAACTTTTTAAAATTAAACGAGAACTATTAGGTGGTGGTATATTCATATATAACATGTGATATTTTATTTGTATAAAATACATTATACTCATACGACCTATAATTAATTAGGCTGCATTTGGATTTTCCGAGACGATTTACATACTTGATTATATAATCAACACATTCACTTGAGGTGAGTTCATAGCCCCGCTTTTATTCACTTATAATGTTTTACTACTTTAGGGTGAGAAACATGCATTGTTTTACAATTGGACGCAAGTACACTTTAAACAAAATTACGAGTTTGCCTAAGTAGCTATAACCCACTATTGCCCATGTTTCTTGAACTTGTTTCCTTTACATGGATTATAAGCGCGAGTGTTATGAATAGATTTATTTGGGATTGACATCCTCGTTCGGGTGAGTAGCACTCACCGTGCCAGTTTTCCGGACAACGAATGTATACCATGTCGGAACAATTTGGATGTTGCGGGTTGACATCTACACGGGCACATTATTTGCATTAATTTGCATACATATATGTCGAGCCCTCAGTGGTCTCGTGCTTAGTGCATTTCGTAATCAACTTTTATGTTATTTGTATTCCGTTACTTGTCATACATTTTAAAATCTTGCTGTCTACTTTTATACTTACTTAACCTGTGAATTCACCATATCATTATGTTGACGTTTTAAAGCATGTTTTTCTCAGGTCAATAAGGTACGAGAAACAAGGATACATTGGTGGTCACCATTACATTAAAGATTTGGGTGCATTACATTTTGGGAATAACTGTTATGTCTTAAAATCTTTACAATTTCTTGGATGAACAATTTAAGCTTCGGGCTTCTGTAACAAACAAGTTTATTAAATCCAATGTATCATTTTTAAACAACTCATTTAGAGGTCGTTCTCAAATCTTGTGCAAAGGTACTCATGAAGTAACGCTCCCGTACATTATTCCGCTGTAACCCATTTTGGGAGTGTTACAGATTGGTATCTAGAGCCAAGGTTATAGAGAACTATGTTGCATATTTTACCTAGACTATAACCGTTTTCATAAATATTGCATCACATCAAACTTTTTCATGTGCATACACACTACTTGTCCACTTAATTACTTGCTTACATGACTTATATATATATATGTATGTATATATATATATATATATATATATATATATATATATACTTACCCTGCCTTGCGTATATTTTACACTTATTTATATAAGAGTTATTATATAAATACTAGAACATTTCTTAAGATAAAGTATACTATAAACTCGTAGGTCCTAAACATTAATTTATCTTATATGATATTATACTATTATTCATTCATACCATCACTCATTCATACCATTGTCCATTCGTACCATGATGCATTCTGTTGATCCCAACTTAAGATCGATTCCTTAGCTTGTAAAGGTTAAGTTACCTTTGGAATAAATCTAAAACAACTAGTGGTTTGAAACTTTGTGAATACTAAAGAGTATGCGGAATCTACTCTTTAATACTTAGAAGAATATTAATGAAACAGTAAACTATATGAACAATGCTATTACTGAAAAGCTTTGATATTATTATTATCAATAATACGAGTACTATGTGTAGTACTAGGCTTTACAACCTTGAAGCTATATATCAAAACATATATGAATGAGAGATGTATAAACTACATGCCCTAGGGTCTCCTTTTATACACCAAGGAACCTTAATGGGCTTACAACGCGTTTTCTACTCATACATAGTTTTTCCTAATATATCTCATACATATCTCTTTAGTAGTACTAAAACAGACTAACAGTACTAACTAAGTATAACAGCAGAAACTCTTCTAGCAGTAGTAATATTTTGTACTGGCAGTACTAATATTACACTAGCATAGTAATGACTTAGAACTTTTTTTTTTCAATCTTGAGTAGCAGTAGTAACTCCAACCAGCAGTAGTAACAATCATAACTAGCAGCATTAACTTCAACAGCACTAAGAAGCCTTTTAATCCCAACAATCCTCCCCTAAACTTGATGTTCACCTTCTGAATCTTCAAGTTTCTTGATTAAAAGCTTTATCTTTATCAGGAGGATGTATTTAAACACTCTTTTACTTCTTAAGCTGTGACCTTGTAAATCTGAGAAGATTCTTCCAAACACTTCATCTTCTTGGTCTTTGAACCTGCATGAATATCTTCCTAAGAAGTTCTCTGGACATCTCCTTATCTTGATCCACAAGGTGCTTTGCTACAACATCAACTGTAAGGTTCCCTATTGACAATGGATTCTCCTTCGCTACCTGCATGTAGATGTCTATTCCTTTCTCTATAGACACATGATGCACTCTACAGGAATCATATAGCCTCCAAGTTAAATCATGAATATGCTTTTGAAGCTTTCATAACTCATCATTTGTATCTGGTTCAAATAATCTCTTCAATTCAACCCATATCTCTCTTTCTTTGTCATCTATTGGTTCTGTTGAATTAAACTTCTCTTTAACCAGACTCCACATCATCACTAAGTCATCCCTGTTAAAGGCTTTCAGCATATCATCAATGAAGTGATGTACCTTAGTATGATTTCTAACTCTAATGATCTTCCAATACTTTCTAGTGCCTTCAATCTAAATCTCCCAGTCAATTATTGGATACTTAGTTTGTAAGGCTTCAACATTCATCCCTTACTTTAGAACTACTATAATCATTTATTGTAGCTATTCTTGTGACAGTTTGTCAGCTTCTTTATCTCTTGGTTCTTCAGCTAGTTCTGAGCTTTCACTAGTCTTTTGCCTCTTAGAACTTTCTTGATCAAGTTCTTCTTCTATAGCCCTTTTTTAACTTCTAGCTGCTAACTCAGGAACTGCTCTGTCAACTTCACTCTCTATTGTTTCACTGCCTTTCACCAACTCTGCATCCACGTCTAAAAATATGTTTACTCTTTTCATTTCTTTCTCAAACAACATCTGGATCTCTTCAAAACTTTTGTTCTTCAATTGAGTGTGCTTGTATCCAGCCATGTTCTTTAAATAAGTAGACATTAGGTTTCTCTTTTGAGTTTTAGTTGGTGGTTTTCTTCTCTGCTCTTCTACTCTAAGTCTTACAAAATGTTTATTTCTTTCATTCATGAGTTCCACAAATAACTTTGACCTTTCTTCAATGGTCAACTCTTCTCTCTTGCTCCTGTAATTTTGTAGCAAGCTCATAATCTGCATCCATCATAGCTTGAACATCATCCCATTCAGTAATGTTTGCAGCTTTACTAGCTTCTTCTTCTCTTTCTCTTTCAAGCCTGGCTTCTTCATCTAACTCTTCTTGAAGTCTTTGAGCGACATCAGAATCATATTCAATTTTATCTTTCTTCTTCTTTGGTTTTTCAGGTTCAACCATGTTTGCCTTTCCCTTGTCTTTTAGATCAATTTGTAGAGGAGGTACTCTTACTCTTGTTCCAGACTCACTAGGCTCTTGCATAGTTACTCCTTTTGCCTTTGATTTCTCACTCTTCATTTTCATAAAGGTTTGAGCAATAGTGAGGTCTTCATCTTCAATAGGAGTTGTTGTTGTTGTTGTTGTTGGAGGAGTACTTGGTTCAGCAGTACTAACAAATACACCAGCAATAGTAATTGGTGCACAGGCAGTAGTAACAGGTTCAGCAGTAGTAATATTAATACTAGCAGTAGTAATTGATGTACTAGAAGTATTAACTCCAATATCATAACCATACCTCCCTTGAGTCTTTGAATCCTCTTGAAACCATGAAATCCCTTCATCTTGATCAACTTCATTCCTCCCCTGTTTGGATGAATCCTCCTGATCACCCAAACTCTTTTTAGCAGAAGACTCTATTCTGACTTTGAATAACCTCCTCTTGAGTTGCGGAGTTCTTTACTTCTTCTCACTTTCTAGCTTCTTAATTCTTTTCTTCAACTTGTTAATTTCCAAAGCTTGAGCATCTTTTACATTCTCCAAGTCAAGAACTCTGTCAGACAGTTTTGTACAAAGGTCCATCAATTCTTGTAGTTTCATACTGTCCTCCCCACTTCCAAGTGTATTAACTATTGAGAGAGGTGGTTCATTGGACTGTTTAGACAATCTCTCAAACCTAGTTTGAGCAGGTCTGTCCCCTATGGTGTCTTGGCGCCTAGGACTACCACCTAAACCAATTCCCTGAGGAAAAGGATCATTAGGTATTGCCGTGGATTGGTTCCTATTTATGTTATCGTTGCCCTATTCTGCATCTAAGCTAGTAGCAATAGTGGCAGCCCTTTCCACACTGTCTCCCTTCTCCTCATGGACAGTCTCATTCGCTACAAGGGTAGTAGGTCCACTAGAATGAGATATCTCAGTGGCCTTTCTTTTGGTTTTCCTACGTTTTTAGGTCTTTTTGGGTTGAGATGATGATGCAACAATTGGGATTGGTTCAACATGAGATGGTGAAGCAGTAGTAGGTGTGTGTTAAGGTTCAATGGGTTGTCCTGAACCTTTACCCTCCACTGCTTGTGATTGTATCAACATAGTAGCAAACAAGGGTGTCTCAGTCCCTGAAAAATCTTTTCCTTGCCTTCTCATGTTTGCAAAAACCTTTTTAGTATGAGAAGGTGTATCATATTCATCATTAAAAACTATTGTAAGATTTTCAATTTGATTGTTCAAAAACAGTTGTAAAAACCTTAGATATATTAAATACTTTTTAGAATTAGAATCCAAGTTTCTCAACATACCATCAAAAATCAATTTAGAAAAATAAACTTTTGTTTCTTAGCCAAACCTATAACTGCTGATGCTATATTAGTACCAAATTCATTCCAAGCAGTTGATTTAGAACTTAAACATTGTAAGATGGTATGAATGAGATACTTCAACTGAGAGGAAAAGAAAGATTTATAAAAAGTAAGTTTATCAGAAAGCTTTTCATACCCCATCAATTGAAGGTTTTCAAAAATCTCAGTGTTTGTAAGACAAGTAATACCATCCTCATCATTAAAGTGAAGAGCTCTCCTCACAGATGATTTTGTTATTACTATATTCTTGCCATCAACTATATGAGCTCGTTTTTGTGTTTCACTTTATATGAATGTTTTGATCTTTGCCATAGACCAAAAATGCTCAATATTAGGACACATAGATAGTTGGTCTTATGAGTTTAACTGCGTTGCGTACTGATAGGACTAGCATTAAGAAAATCAACTATCTCTGCAAAATCAGCATTCATCTTCTGCATTTTTCAAAGTATGCACTCATTATTATGTGATCGGCAAAGGTTATAGTAACCATTGCTGAGGTATTGTGATTGTCGGTGATGAAATCTCGAGTTAGGGTTTGTAAAATTAAGATCGGTAAGAGTGTTTAAGGAGTGATACTTTAGTGAACGAAAACAGTTTTATAGTGGTGATTAAGCAATCCCATAGGGTGAAGTAACCAAACTAATTTACGAAAGGACACCTCAGCAGTTGTATCCCTAGGCAATATCTTAATTTGGTCCAGCAGCATTAAATTTTTGCCTAGTAGCACTAACTTTTTGCCCATCAACATTAAGTCATGCCTGCAGCACTAACTTTTGAGTTACCATAATAAACCCCAATTTTATCCAAGTAGTATGTCTAAACCATTCCAATCATCAATCTAATCAAACAACACCTTTGTGATTTAGCATTTCAATGCTAGCAGTCAAAAATTAAAAAATGACTAAATATGTGATTTTGTGTGTAAGTCTGCAACATTGTGATCAGTGTGAATCTTGATCACTTGAATTAATCTCTTCTTATATGAATCCCTGATGAAGTGTTGTCTAATCTCAATGTGCATTAGTCTTTGCAGTGAACTCACTGGATTCTTACTATGCAGTGTGCTTTCATTGTCAATGAAAATTCTGGTAGTTCATTGAAGTGCGTATCCATAATCTGCATTTGATTTTGGATCCAATAACAACCTATCCATAGCACTTAGTCTTGCTATACAGACATACTCTACTTCAGTAGTAGAGTTGGCAACTATAGTTTGCTTCTTACATTGCCATGAAATCAATCTACTCCTAAGAAATTGACAACCTCTTGTTGTGGATTTCCTGTCTAAACTTGCACCAGCATAGTCACTATCAGAATAAGCTTCCAAGTCAAATGGCGAGTCCTTAGGATACCAAAGGCCCAATTTAGGTTACCTTTTAAGTTATCTAAAGATTTCTTTTCACAGCATGAAGTGTTGAAACTTTAGGTGTGACTTAAAATATTGAACAAGCACATACATCAAACATTATATCAGGACCTAGAAAGCTATTGATCATCAATGATCCAATCATTGATCTATATAAGTGAACATCAACATCTTTAGCTTCTGCATCCTTGAGCAATGGCTTTGAAGTCTCTATGGGTGTACTTGCTATCCTCACAGTTGAAAAACCAAACTTCTTCAAGATTTCGCGCGTATCAACCAATGTGTTGTACCCTCTCGCGAAAATCTGTATAGTATCCTACACTCCAATCCCCACCCCCTCCTCTCTCACACCGCATAGGGAGGTTTTGTGCCCCCCTGTGATCCGGAGCCTGCTGGATACAGTATTGCTGGGCTAAGAAAAAGAGAGAGATAGAGATATCACCCTAGAACTCATCTAGAACTTCTTGTGCATTAATCTCAAACTCAGTGCATAACTCCTTCTTAGTAGATCTAAAAATGATATCATCTACATATATTTGAACTAGTAGAATATCACCTTTGACCTTGTTTTATCTCGCGCTCTCCAAAGTCTTGTCTATTGTCCCTTTCCTTAAAATCCATTTTGCTATCGCGCTCTCTCCGTAGGTAGGCAAACGTCTCTTACAGGCTCTAGGAGCTGATGTAGTTCCAAATTATGCCTTTGCTTACCTTATTAATCTCTGTTAGGGAACTCTAGATCTACAAACCCTGGTGGTTGGACAGGACATAAACTTCCTCTTCATCTTTGCTATACAAAAACGCTCAGTGTGTCGCATCCATCTGGTAAATAATCTCTCCGCGCGCATGAATGAGGCATAGTCTAAGAACAGCGAATTGCTTCAATCCTAGCAACATAGAGCAAAAAACTCATCATAATCTATTCCCTCTTCTTGAGTGTAACCCTGTGCAAATTGCCTTGATTTTGTTTTCTACTCAACAACACCTATCTATCTTTCGTGTTCCTATAGGACTCTGTTTTGTCCTAATGGCCACGCTCTACATATGGTTAAATCATCTAACGTTCAAACCTTCTGCAATTTAAACTGTATGAAGCTCATCCTTGCATGGCTTCTATCATGCTTGGAACCTGTCAAAGCTTGTATCCACCTTCTTAGGTTCGCTCATGGTGATAGAAAACAAGCAAACAGACAGTATGAGGACAAATCGGAGGGGGGAAAAAAGTCTTCATGGTTTTCCCTGCATAAACAGCCTTATAAACCTTGTGCATTTGTAGTCCTTTTTTTTGTCAATTCTCTTGTCTGAATACACTAGGACTGTAACATCCACCATTCAACATGATCAAGTGAATGATCTTTATGGATTCTTGTATTTGGAGTAGAAGGAACTGGATATGTGGTAGTAATGTTGCTCATATCCACTTCTGTTTCATCACCATCAGCATGTGTGGCTTCAAGTGTAACATTATCTCCTAAAGAAAACATGTATGGTTTAGTATTAATACTTGGCCTAGCATTATTTAATCATATTGGTACTGTTTTTGGGCCTCTCTTGATCATCAAATTCAATTTCCGAGCGCTCCTCTACACCACTGTCATCATCTTTCGCTCACCTGCATCACTTGGAGTTGTGGTTCATCATTATTAGCATTTTTTGAAGAAGGAATAAAAATAGTGAACCATCTTTCCACAGTGGCATCAAAATGTAGTCTTGGCTAGATCCTGTCTCCTTGCTAGAATGACCTGCACCAATACTTTCTTCTGTACCTACAAAATCATTAGAGTTTGTACTTCAACAACTGCACATCTTCTCTCGCATTGATTTTGTTAGAGCATCAAATTCAAACAAACCACTTTGGCGCCATCACCTGCAATAATAGGCTTATCCTCCAAGAACCTAATATGCAAGTTTTCTTCTACTTTTCTAGTTCTAATGTTGTATACCCTAAAAGCCTTACTATTCATTGAGTATCCAACAAAGAATCCTTCATCTGACTTTCCATCAAACTTGCCTAAATAATCTAAGGTATTAAGAATGGTAACATGACACCAAATGGTCTATGAAGCTTAGAGCCGGTGTTCTACCTCTAAACAGTTAATTAAGAGGGTCTTGTTATGCGGCTTAACTTACTAGTGTCCCTATTATGCACATAAACACCAGCAAGATGTACTTGAACGCGCATTCGCCCAAAATGTAGTAGGTACTTAGAGTCAGCTAAATGGTTCTAGGCAGCCTCAATTTAGTGTCCTCTCTCGCGCTCATCTCATAACACCAATTTTGTGCTGCTCTCGCGCGCTAGCTACGCTAAAAATTCCTTCTTAATGCCTTTCTTTTCATAAAACTCACTCCATGACTCTACGCGCGCGCGCGCTCTCTCTGTCCATTGTCACAATCTGATTATTCTTTACTTTCTTATCAACTAGGATTTTCTAACTCGTTATAAAGAGCTCTTACAGATTGCCACCCTCAGTCTAATCCTTAGTTGCAGAAAGAAAACCCACTGTCCAATATGCTATTATCATCAGTGACAAATAGACAATATTTTTATTATTCTCTCCCCGCACGCGCACGCACCCATGTGTGTGTGTGTAACAAACAGTCCATATTGCAACATGAATAAAAGGCTGTGCTAAATAAAGTTGCTGAATCTTGGACTGACAAGAGGCATTTGGCCTAGGGTGCTTTCTTCTTAAGGTAGCAACACAAGTTGGTTCTTTTCAAAACTATAGCCATTTTGTAGGTAAACCTCTCACAAGATTTTCTTAAAAGTTTATTAATAGGTTTTAAATTTACATGAAACTTGGCACCTATGCCTTAGCCATTATTCATCAGCAAGTGTGGCCTTTGCAACAAAGACAAGTTAAACTTCTTTCGAACACCCCACCAAAAACAAAAAAACCAATATTCTTTATATCAACAAGAGTACATATTGTTCTTTTAGGAACTTTAAGTAAAACTGCTTTCATTGTGTGTGTGTATGTAAAGTCAGAGATAGAATAACTCTCATCCAGTGTTAGTAAAAGAACATTGTTCTTTTTGCATCACATCTATGGAAACATATAAGATTAAACTGTAACTCCTTGGCCAAAGTACAGATCCTCAAAATCAAGTTACCAGTTTTAACGCTCGCGCGCCTTACTAGTAATTTTCCCTCCTTTGGCTCCTCCCCCAAAGGTAACATATCCTTCATCAAATTCCTTAAAGTCTGAGAGATAGGACATGTTCCATGTCATGTGCCTTGAGCACTCCACTAACACCATAGCCAATTAACAACTTAAATGAGATTACCCTTCCAAAAAACACAAAACATGAAATAATTATTTATCCTCATGTCGCGACATCATCACTGACTTGGATCTGCCTCAAGCATCAACATGAATTATGTCTCTTCAATGTACACCCTCAGATTGCACCCACAAAAGTATGTGGTAGTTCTACACCCCAAACAAGTTAAGGCCTTACACTCGCATAGACTCTCTCACTTAATTTCTCCCCCTCATGCATTAACTACTGTGAATTTGGCCTAGCATTAACTGCTTTTCGGCTCGTAGTATAAAAATTGCCTTAGCCAGTATCCTATATCCCTCGGCTTGGTAAATTGTTTGTTAGTGTATGTGATATTATTTGATAGGGCCTCTTTACAGTTGATTGTGTTCGTGTGTGAAAAAATGTGACATTGGTCTAGAACTATAAACTGTAGTTTTGGATGAGCTAGTATTAACAGCCCAGACATAGTATATGTCGACTGTGTGTGTGTTTCATAAACTGCTCTTGGTAACATGTTCCTGTGAGCACTAGGGTAAGGCAGATAATGTAATTCACCGCTTGTTTAATTATTCAGATACCACCCGTTCCCTTTGATGGTAATTGCAGTCCGCATGCACATGGTTAAAACTTTACAAACAAACATAGCTTTATCGCGCGCTCACTCGCTTACTCTCGCGCACTCGCGCAGCTCGCCTATTGGGACTTTTGATTTTTTCCAACGGCCCGCCCCCCCCGCCGCCCGCGTCCCCCTCCCCCGCTCGCCACCACCTAGGGACTTTGTGACCTGTACATTTCAGCATATACTAAAGTGGGTTCCTAAATGGTTTTTCTTGTTGTTTAGGTCTATACAATATGCTATTTTAGAACAGTGGAAAACAGTTTTCTTCTCTTAATTATCATCGTACACAACGCCTCCAACCATAGGGCATCAGGAGATTCCTTAACCTTATTTGAATATGTGTGCACTAAACACTCGTACTAGTCTTTGTCCATAGCCTTCAAACTTAGGCTTGTTGGAACTCCTCTTAGACCAGAGTAGGAAAAATCACTGTATGGGGAGGTGGACAACATTATGATTACTATAATCCCACATCACTCTTTTCTTTTATAAGTTAGGATGACTCCTATTAATTTATCTAACTCTCAGTGCCTTTATTATACTTTTCATATTTTATGGTGATTGCTTTCTTTTTCTTGCTTAGCTTTTTAGTCTCACTTTTAAGTATGCTAATGTTCGAGTCTTTATATGTGTGATCTCTTTGAATAATTCAGGATGTTGCTTCATCAAAAAATAACCTTGCGCGCGCTTTTGTAAAATACACAGTTGCTCCTCTACAAAAATGCTAACCCTTTGTTTTATAAGTTAGCTAATTAAAACTAGATTTGCGATTTTAAACTCTTTTCTTATAATACATCATGTTGAGTTTTTGAGGTGGTAGTCCCTGCAAACATAGCTTCTTATGGCTTTTTTCAGATCTGAGGTTTCTAATGGACAAAAACTTGTTCATAAACCATGTCTAAAAAGCTTTGTTGAACTCTCTTAAAACTCAACTTGATGATTTAAGAATAGAGTTTATCAAAATCTGAGTTTTTTTAGCTACTTATAATAATAGGGTTAGCATTGTTAGAGGAGCTACTTGTGTTTTACAAAAGAATAAGGTTATTTTTTTGGTCGAGCAACTTCCTGTTTTTCAATGAGATATCTCATAATAATGACTCGAAATTAGCATCCTTAAAAGTGATGTTAGATAAGCTTAAAGCAAGAAAAAGAAAGCAATCAACTTAAAATTGAAAAGTTTAATAATGCTTCTAAGAGTCTAGATAAATTAATAGGGAGTCAGCTAACTGATAAAAGTAGAAAGGGTGTGGGATTTGTAAGCTATAATGTTGTTCCACCTCCCCATACAGTGATTTGTCCCTACTATGGTCTAGAGGGTTTCCAACAGCCTAAGTTTGAAGGCTATGGACCTAAGACTAGTAAGAGTGTTAGTGAAAATATTTCTAATAAGGTTAAGGAATCTCCTGATGCCCTATTGGTTGAGGAGTTGGTGTTAGATGATAAATTAGAGAAGAAAACTGTTTTTCCTACTGTTTCTAAGATAGAATTTGTTAGACCTAAACAACAGAAAAAACATTTAGGAAACCATTAAGTATGCGGAAATGTTAAGGTCTCAAAGTGCCTAGGGGAAATCAAAAAGAACTGAATAATTCATAAGGTCCCATTAGCTAGGATGTGGACTTTATGATGTACAATAAAGCTTGTTTTGTTTGTGAATTGTTTTAAACCTTGTGTATGCTGATGCAATTACCTTCAAAGGAAAAAGGGTAAGGTATCTGGGACATATTTATTCAAGGGTGGAATTACAATTTTTATGCTTAACAGGCTTACCCCTAGTGTCACAGGACATTCGGTTCCAAGAGCAGTTTTTAATGAAAACTAGCTTAGATCACTTAATACTATTTGGCCTGACACTAAATCCGCCCATCCTACACAAAAATCATCAATTTAATACTGCTCATCCCAAAACTATAGTTTATAGTGCTAGACCAATGTCACATTTTTCTAAATCAACACAATCAACTGTAAAGAGGCCCTATCAAATAGAAACTTTGCATTAACTAACAAAAATTTTAGCCAAAAATATTATTACATGCGAAGGGAAAATTTTTATACTACTAGCGACCCAAAAAGCAGTTAATAGTGCTAGGCCAAATTATAGAGTAGTTTAATGCTGTGAGGAAAATTAGGTTATTGCTTTGTTAAGGCTTCTTAAACAGTTTAGGTTTGGGAGAACCTACCAAACTTAATAGTGCATCAATTACATTGAAGAGACATAATTATGTTGATGCATGAGGCAGATCCAAGTCAGTGATGGCTTGGGTCCCCAAAGGAAACTAATTTCCTTATTTTTATATGCAGGGTCATCTACAAAAGAAAGATCAAGGATTTGTTGGTAGTGGTATGTCACAGGGCACATGACAGGGAACATGTCCTATCTCTCAGACTTTAAGGAATTTGATGGAGGATATGTTACCTTTGGGGGAGGATCCAAAGGAGGGAAAATTACTAGTAAAGGAACTCTTAAAACTGGTAAGCTTGATTTTGAGGATCTGTACTTTGTCAAGGAGTTACAGTTTAATCTTTATAGTGTTTCATAGATGTGTGACAAAAAGAACAATGTTCTTTTTACTAACACTGGATGTTTTATTCTATCTCTGACTTTAAGTTAGTGATGGAAAAGCCAGGTATACTTAAGTTCCTAGAAAGAACAATATGTACATTGTTGATATAAAGAATATTGTTCCTAAAGAGAGTTTAACTTGTCTTGTTGCAAAGGCCACACTTGATGAATTAATGCTATGGCATAGGAGGCAAGTTCATGTAAATTTTAAAACTATTTAATAAACTTGTTAAGGAAAATCTTGTGAGAGGTTTACCTACATAACTTTATGTTTTTGAAAATGAGCCTAAACTTGTGTTGCTTAATTTATGATCGAAAAGCATCACCAAAGGCCTCTTGTAAAGTCCATGATTCAGAACTTTATTCCTCAGCTTTATTCTATGTTGCATTAGGGACTTGTTGGGTCCAACTTTTGTGAGCATAGCGTTAATAATAAGAAACTTGTCTAGTTTGTCACTGATTGATAATAGGATAATTTACTTGGGTTTTTCTTTCTAGGCAAATAAGGATGAGACTAAGTGGCTTTCTTAAGAGCTTATTAACTGAGTTGGAAAAATCATAGTTGATAAGAAAGTAAAGATAATCAGAGTGACATGATGGAACAGAGTTCATAAATAGAGTATGAGTGAGGTATTATGAAATAGAAAGGGGCATATTAAGAAGATTTTGCGTAGAGCTAGAATATCTCTCAGCAATAATTGGTGTTGCTGTGAGAGGATAAATAGGACATAATAGAGGCTTCTAGAACCATGTTAGCTGTCTCTAAGTTACTAATACATTTTGGGACTGAAGCATAGTTAATACTGCTTGCTATGTGCAGAATAGGGTATTAGTAGTTAAGCCTCATAACAAGACCCCTTATGAACTGTTTAGAGGTAGAACACCTGCTCTAAGCTTCATGAGACCATTTGGGTGTCATGTTACCATTCTTAATACCTTAGATTATTTAGGCAAGTTTGATGGAAAGTCAGATGAAGGATTCTTTGTTGGATACTTAATGAATAGTAAGGCTTTTAGGGTATACAACATTAGAACTAGGAAAGTAGAAGAAAACTTGCATATTAGGTTCTTGGAGGATAAGCCTATTATTGCAGGTGATGGACCAAAGTGGTTGTTTGATATTGATGTTCTAACAAAATCAATGAATTATGTGCCAGTTGTTGCAGGTACAAACTCTAATGATTTTGTAGGTACAGAAGAAAGTATTGGTGCAGGTCATTCTAGCAAGGAGACAGGATCTAGCCAAGACTACATTTTCATGCCACTGTGGAAAGATGGTTCACTATTTGATTCTTCTTCAAAAAATGCTAATAATGATGAACCACAACCTCTAGTGATGCTTGGAAAGAAGATGATGGTGTCTGTTCTATTTATGATCTTCTATTGTAATTTCCTGATGTCTAGTTATTTGTTTACATTTTGTTTTGTATGTTAAGAACGTGGAATTGATGATCCAGAGAGGCCTAAAAACATTAACTCAAGATATATATAATCTATTGGTTCAAGTAGTTTAATACTATAACCATAAATGTGTTTTCTTTAGGAGATAATGTTACACTTGAAGCCACACATGCTGATGGTGATGAAACAGAAGTGGATATGAGCAACATTACTACCACATATCCAGTTCCTTCTACTCTAAATACAAGAATCTATAAAGATCATTCACTTGATCATGTGATTGGTGATGTACAGTCTAGTGTACAGTCTAAGGTGAATGACTAAGGACTACAAATGAACAAGGGTTTATTAGTGCTGTTTATGCAGGGAAAACTCATGAAGACCTTCATACTTGTCTGTTTGCTTGTTTTCTATCACAAGTAGAACCTAAGAAGGTGATTCAAGCTTTGACAGGTCCAAGCTGGATAGAAGCAATGCAGGATGAGCTTCTACAGTTTAAATTGCAGAAGGTTTGAACGTTAGTTGATTTACCATATGGTAAGAGGGCCATTAGGACAAAATGAGTCTATAGGAACAAGAAAGATGAGAGAGGTGTTGTTGTTAGAAACAAAGCAAGGCTAGTTGCACAGGGTTACACTCAAAGAACGAGGGCAAGATTATGTGAGGTTTTTTTTTCTAGTTGTTAAGAGTGAAGAGTTGCTGTTCTTAGCCTATGCTCTCATTATGAACTTTGTTGTTTACCAGATGGATGTGAAGAGTGGTATTTTTGTTATTATAGCAAGATTGAAGGGATAGTATATGTCCTGTCAACCTCAGGGTTTGAAGATCTATAGTCCCTAAAAGAGAATTTAGTAGAAAAGGCATTATATGGTCTACATCAAGCTCCTAGAGCCTGGTATGAGACTTTGTCTACCTATTTATTGGAAAATGGATTTTAGAAAGGATTTTAGAGAGGTCAGATAGATAAGACTTTGTTCATTAAAAGTGTCAAAGGTAATATTCTACTAGTTCAAGTATATGTTGATGATATCATTTTTGGGTCTACAAGAAATGAGATATGTACTGAGTTTGATAAGATGATGCATAAGAAGTTCTAGATGAGTTCTATGGGAGAGCTCACATTCTTCTTAGGACTACAATTGACACAAAAAGATGATGGGATTTTCATCAGTCAAGATAAGTATGTAGATGAAATTTTGAAAAAGTTTGGTTTTTTAACTATAAAGACAGCAAGTACACCCATGGAGACTTCAAAGCCATTGCTCAAGGATGCAGAAGCTGAAGATGTTGATGTTCACTTATATAGATCAATGATTGGCTCATTAATGTATTTAACATCTTCAAGGCCTGATATAATGTTTGCTGTATGTGCTTGCGCAAGATTCCAAGTCACATCTAAAGTTTCACATCTTCATGTTGTAAAAAGAATCTTTAGATACTTAAAAGGTCAACCTAAATTAGACCTTTAGTATCCTAAGGACCCACCATTTGATTTGGAAGCTTATACTGATAGTGACTATGCTAGTGCAAGTTTAGACAGGAAATCCACAATAGAAGGTGGTCAATTTCTTGGAAGCATATTGATTTCATGGCAATGCAAGAAGCAAACTGTAGTTGCCAACTCTACTACTGAAGCAAAATATATGGCTGCTGCTAGTTGCTGTAGACAAGTACTCTGGATTTAAAATCAAATGCTGGATTATGGATACAATTTCATGAATACCAAGATTTTCATTGACAATGAAAGCACCATATGTATAGTTAAGAATCCAGTGTTTCACTCAAAGACTAAACACATTGAGATTAGACATCATTTTAGTATAGATTCCAATGAGAAGAATCTTATTCAGATGATCAAGATTCACATAGATTAGAATGTTATAGATTTGCTCACAAAAGCATTTGATGTTGGCAGATTTCAATATCTGATTGCAAGTATAGGAATGCTTAACCTCTGAAGTATTGATTGAGGTAAGGTTAATTGTGTTAGTATGCAGCGGATTATGCCCAAATGATGCTTGAAATGGAATGTAACAGCAGCTAATGATGAAATTCAAGTTAGTGTTGTTGGCCTAACTTACTACTGATAAGTATAATTAGTACTGCTGTTATAATCAATACTGTGAGCATTGAGAGAAAGCAAAAACAGAAAGAGAGAAAATGCGAGCTTAAAAGAATTAAGAGAAATAAAAAATAGACAGAGAGAATTGTGAGTTAAAAGAAATAAGAGAAATTAGTGAGCATAAAAACAGAAAGAGAGATGTGTGAAAATAAAAACAGATAGATTAAATTGGTGAGTAAAAGAATTGAGAGAATTGGTGAGAATGAAAAACAGAAAGAGAGATGTGTGACATAAAAACAGACAGAGTAATTCAGTAAGAAAAAGAATTGAGAGATATAGTGAGAATAAAAATAGAAAGAGTGCTTGTGAGAATCAAAATTGATGATGGAAATACTTTTTAGAACGAAATTAAAGTTAATATTGGTGACTCGGTTAATACTGATAGGCATACACTTACTATTGCCAGTGTTAGTTAATGTTGTTAGGCATAAACTTACTACTGCTGGTTAAGTTAATGCTGCCAGGCATAACTTACTACTGCTGGGCTACTGCTGGGTCAGTTAATGCTGTTAGGCTTAACTTAGTACTGCTAGTTTAAGTTAATGTTGTTGAGGGTGATTTCATAAATACTTCGATTAAGGGTTTCAATCACTCATTCGATCGATTTTACACTTTGATATACTCTCTAATCATAAACCCTAACTCAATTTTATCATTCATCATCAAAACCCAACACAATGTCGAACCTAAAGTTTGCTGAAACTCATAATTTGGTTGCGTTTTTGGAGAAACCCGAAGAAAGTGATGGGTTTGAAGGAATTATTGATTTTTTGAATGCAAGTTCTATCAGATATGCGCTAACGGTGAATCCAACCTATATTTCATGCATTAAGTAGTTCTGGGCTACTGCTAAGGCAAAAACTGTCAATGGGGAAGTGCAGATACAAGCCCTAGTAGATGGGAAGAAGGTGATCGTCACTGAGACAAGTGTGAGAAGAGCTCTTCAATTAAAAGATGTTGAAGGTACTGAATGTCTTCTAAATGCGACAATTTTTGAACAGCTGACACTCATGGGGTATGAAAATCTTACACAAAATCTTACATTCTATAAAGTCTTCTTTTCACCTCAATGGAAATTTCTTATCCATATAGTTTTGCAATTCATTAGTGCTAAGACTACTGGTTGGAACGAATTTAGTAGCACTATGGCCTCAGCTGTCATTTGTCTTACAAACCAAAAATTTAACTTTTCCAAGTACATTTTTGATAATATGGTGATGAACTTGGAGGGTGGGGTTAAATTTCTAATGTATCCAAGGTTTGTGTAAGTGTTCCTGGATAAACAAGTTGAAGGAATGACCAAACATAAAGAAATTTATGTTACACCTTCTTACACTAAGAAGGTCTTTGCTAATATGAAAAGAGGAGGAAAGGTTTTTCTGGGAGAGTTACCCCTTTATTTCAAACTATGATGGTTCAAGCTCTTGAAGAATTAGGTGAGGGTTTAGAAATACCAACTGATCCTCAACACACACCCACTATTATTCAACCATCTACATCACAGCCTCAGAAGAAATAACCAAGAAGGAAACAGAGGAAAGACACTAAGGTTCCTCAATCCAGTGGTTCTAAAGAGTCTATCACTGATGAGACTGCCAATGAGGAGCATGTACCTACACATTCCAATGATCCACTTTTTAGTGGTGAGGATAGACTACAACTTAAGGAATTGTTAGAACTTTGTACAAAATTGTCAGAAAGAGTTCTTAACTTGGAGAACACTAAGACCTCTCAAGCTGTAGAGATAACAAAATTAAAGGAGAGGGTCAAGAAGCTGGAAAGGAGGAATAAGTCAAGAACTCTAGGGCTTAAAAGGTTAAGGAAGGTTGGGAGATTTGCACAAGTTGTTTCCTCTGAAGATGAAGGTTTGGGTGCTCAAGAGGATGCATTCAAGCATGAGAGGAAAATTGCTGATCTTGATGATGATGCAGAGGTTACTTTGGTTGATGAGGCTCAGGGGAGGAATGATGATAATATAATGTTTGAAACAGGAGTTTTGATGAGCAGGAAGTTGAGGTTGAAAAGGCAGTTAGTACTACTAAAGTTACTACTGTTAGTGCTACAACAACAAATGTTGATGAGTTAACTCTGGCTTATACCTTAATAGAGATCAAAGTAGCTAAACCCAAGGCTGTTACAACTACTGCTACAACAACTACAACTGCTGTTACAAGACCCAAGACTAGAGGAGTTGTAGTTCAAGAGCTAAGTAAATTTAAAACAACAACATCATCTTCACAAACATCACAAGTTCCACAGGCTAAAGACAAAGGCAAGGCAAAGATGATAGAACCTGAGAAGCCTTTGAAAAAGAAAGACAAATTTTGATTGATGAAGAAATTGCTCAAAAACTTCAAGCTAAGTTAAATGCTGAATTGGAAGAAGAAGAGAAGCTTGTAAAACAAAGAGAAGAAGATGCAAACATTGCTGAATGGGATAATGTTCAAGCTATGATAGATGCAGATTATGAGCTAGCTATAAGATTACAGGCATAAGAGCAGGAAGTGTTGACTGTTGAAGAAAAGTCAAAGCTGTTTATAGAAGTCATGGATAAAAGAAAGAAGCATTTTACAAGACTTGGAGCAGAAGAGCAGAGAAGAAAACCACCAACCAAAGCTCAAAAAAGAAATCAAATGTGTACCTATCTGAAGAACATGGTTAGATTCACTCACAGTCAGTTGAAGAACAAAAGCTTTGATGAAGTTCAGAAGGCCGTTGACAAGACTATGGGTTGGATAGACTCATTTGTATCTATGGATTCTGAAGTGGTGAAAGGAGGTAAAGAGAAAGATGAAGGTAGTATAACAAGAGCAAAAGAAAGCAGTTCTAAAAGAGCAGGCACAGAGCTAGAACAAGAAAGAATTAAGAAGCAAAAGATAGATGATGATCAAGAAAAAGCTAAGATGAAAAAACATATGGAGATTATTGTTAATGAAGAAGAAACAGCAGTTGATGCTATACCATTAGCCACTAAGCCTCTAATAATTGTTGACTAGAAAATCATCAAAGAAGGAAAGATAGGATACTTTCAACTCATAAGAGCAGATAGAAGTTCAAGGAGGTACTCATCAATGATTAAGATGCTTCAGAACATTGACAGTGAAGACCTGGAAAAACTCTGGAAGTTGGTTAAAGCTAAACATGGGAATAAAAGGCCAGAGGAGGCATATGAAAGAGTGTTATGGGGTGATCTGAAAGTGATGTTTGAACCTGATATAGAAAGTGATGTATGGAGAAATCTACAAGGACACAAAGTGACAGTTTGGAAGCTATTTTCTTCAGGTGGGGTACATTTTGTGAGATTTCAGAATCTGCATATCTTTATGCTGGTAGAGAAAAGTATCCACTTACACCTGCAACAATCACATCAATGCTCAACAAGAAGCTTCAAGCTGACCATTGGAATGAAATGTGCTATCAACTTCTTAAGCTCATGACAAAACAAGTCAAGAATCCTGGAAGTGATTGAATGCATCCTCCTAGTGAAGATAAAGCTTTTAATCAAGAAACTTAAAGATTCGGAAGATGAACATCAAGTTTAGGGGAGGATTGTTGGGATCAAAAGACTTTATGATGATCTTGGAGTTAATACTGCTAAGTTAGTGCTGCTGGTATAAATGTTAATGCTGTTGCTTACAACTGCTGAAAAATTACAACTGTTAGAAGAGTTTCTACTGTTAGAAGGATAAAGACAAGAGAAAGGTTTAAGATGAAGATTGTTTATCAAGATTACTTACGGGATAAGTATGACATATTTTTGTAAAAGATATGTATAGATTTACAGTTATCCATTAAAATTATAGAAGATTTGTAGTTATCTTGTAAAGGACTCATTGGTGTATAAAAGGAGATCCTAGGTTATTGATATATACATATACATTTTTGATATATAGCTTCAAGGTTGTAAACCCTAGTACTACACAGAGTACTTGTATTATTGATAATAATAATATTGGAGCTTTTTTAGTGATATCATTGTTCATACAGTTTACTGTTTCATTAATATTCTTCTAAGTATTAAAGAGTAGATTCTGCATAGTCTTTAGTATTCACAAGGTTTCTACCATAGTTGTTTTGGTTTAATCTAAAATAACTTAACCTTCACAAGCCAAGGAATCGATCTTATGTTGGGATCAACATAAAGGTTGGCTGATTGAACTTACTGTTTTGGACTTACAAGAAGCTTTATGTTTCTTTCTATTTTTACAAGCAACACAGGTTTGATTGTTTTCAAAAAGTTTTGAAGGTAAACCTCTTACAAGATTTCCCTTAACTAGTTTATTCATAGTTTTGAAATTTTCATTATTACCTTACTACATTTGGGCTTGATGGATTGTTTAATATGCTGTGTTATGTTTCAGAATAGGGTTCTAGTGACCAAGCCTCACAACAAGACAACTTATGAACTATTACTTGGTAGACCACCTAGTATAAGCTTTATGAGACCTTTTGGGTGTCCTGTGACTATTCTTAATATCTTAGATCCTCTAGGAAAATTTGATGGGAAGGCTAATGAGGGGTTCTTGGTTGGATAATCTATAAATAGCAAGGCTTTTAGGGTATTTAACACTAGAACTAGGAAGGTAGAGGAGAACCTGCACATAAACTTTCTTGAAAACAAACCAAATGTTGTAGGGAGTGGTCCAGAATGGCTCTTTGATATTGATCCACTGACAAAATCTATGAATTTTGAGCTAGTTACTGCAGGAAATCAAACTAATGGTGATGCAGGTATAGAGACAAATGTTAATATAAGTCAAGCTGGACAGGAGAAAGCATCTGATCATGAATACATACTGCTACCACTCATGCTTTCTAATTCTCCACTCTCTTCAAGTACTCAGAGCACAGATGATAAGGATGCTGATGAGGTACTAGACAAAGGAGATGATGATGTAAGTCAAAGAAATGGTCAAGAAAAGGAACAAGGAGCTTCAAATAAAGAAGATGACTAGCATGTGCAAGATTTCAAAGCTAAATTGGATAGTTTGATTGTTCAACAGAAAGAAGGTTATGCTAACAGTACTAACAGAGATAATACTGCTAGTTTATCTATTAGTACTGCTGGGCCAAGTATTAATACTGCCAGTGAAAATATTAATACTGGTAGTCCAATTATTAATACTGCTAGTCCTATTCCTAATGATTCAAGTATGCAATCTTTGGAAACATGGCTATTTGATGATGCATATGATGATAGAGAAGTGGGTGCAGAGGCTGGACCCTTAACACTTGGGAAAACCAATGAATGTCTCTATTCTAACAACAAAAATTCACGGTCATCTAAAGACCAGGCTCATTAAAAGGACATAAAAATCAGTACTCAAACAAGGAAGTGCAAGATTTCTAAAGGAAACATGGTATTGTCAGTTAAAACAATGGCAGAGGAGAACAAATACACAAAGCTTATCAACAATAACTTTGCCTTTTTTCATCCTAAACCAAAACAGAACTAAGCAACGGCTGATTCAAGCCTCTTGCACCATATCTAATATGTAACTCAATCCCCCATCCCCTCTTATTATCTTCCAATTTAAACATACACAAGTATTTGGAAACTATGTGTCTCTTTAACCTAACAGGCCATAAAAGGCGCTATTGGAAAACCCTAACCGCCTGCCCGGCCTCGCCCCCCTACTCCCACCCCCCCGAATAACCCCAAGGAACAGTAAAACTGGGAATCCATAGTCAAGGGAACTGGCCTTGCACAATCATGGGTAGATTGTGACGATAGAGTGGAGGAATAATAGTGATAAGGTTTGCTCCTGTTGTAGGATTGAAGCAATCATTGTTATTTTTGGCTATGATCCTTTATGAGAATTTATTATGTACCAATGGATGTGAAGGTGCCTTTTGATATGGTACTATTGAGTGGAGGTATATGTGTGCCACCTCTTGCGTTTTGAAGATCTATAGTTCCTCTGTAAGGTTTATAGGTAGAAAACGCTTTATTTGGGTCTACATTCAAGCTCCTATCCTAGAGCCTGGTATAAGACCTTGTCTACCTACTTGTTGGAAAGTGGATACAAAAGAGGTACTATAGATAAAACTTTGTCCATTAAGAAGGACTGAGGTGATATCCTGTTAGTGATGATGTATGTTGATGATATCATCTTTGGGTCTACAAAGAAGTCTTTGTGTGTTGAATTTGAGTAGATGATTCTTAGAGTTACTACTGCTCAGGTATATATTAGTGTTGTCAAGCATAACTTAGTGCTGCTGGTAATACTAATGAAAATTATGCTAAGTTAGTTCAGTCAACTGGTAAGATTTATAAAAGTTCACTACTGCTAGTTACTACACTGTTAGTATATTTAGTCAACTATTAAATATCATTACGTCTCAAACGATGCTAGTAGAAGTTAAGACTGCTCAGAGATAAAGACTAAAAATATACTAAGTAGTACTGCGGCTTATGTACTAAAGTTAGTTGTGAATGTAGATGTTAGTACTGCTGAGTAAAAAAAAATTTTCTAACTAAGTAGTTAATTTTTTTTTTTTTTTTTTTTTTGTGTGTTTCTTTTTTATTTTTTTTTACTTGCTTGTGCTCAGTTACAACTGCTGAGTAATTACAACTGCAGTAAGGATTAATGCTGTCAAAGATGAGATCAAAGACATATCAGAGAAGAGATAAAGGTTGATTGAAGAACAATAATACTTATGAAGATAAGTATCAATTATTTGTAAAGAAGAAATGTATAAAATTATTTGTTTAAGAGATTATGTTTACTTATAGAAAAGATCATAATCATTTGACGCGTTTTGTAAGCCCATTAGGGTTTCCTTAGTGTATAAAAGGAACCCTACGACATAGATCTAGATATCAGTTTTCACATAGTTTTCATATTAGTATTTTGCATAGCAATCATAGTTAGTATTCATAGCTATTTTGTAATTCAAAATAGTATTCAATATATTGTTTAGTAAAGATCTTGTTTTTACTGTTTCATTGTTCTTCTTAGTATTACAAACTAGATTCCGCATAGGTTGTGATATTCTCAATCTTAGTTTTCTTATATTAGTTATCTTGGATCTATTTCATTATAAACAAGCTTTAAACAAGCTAAGTAAAGATCTATCAAGAAAGGGATTCAACATGAATGTTTGCTGAAAACTCACATTTTGGTTTGTGTTCCATTTTTGGAGAACCCAAAGAAAGTGGATTTTTTTTTTGGGTTTGAAGGTATTATTGATTTTTGATGCAGTTCATATAGATATGCGCTAACGGTGAATCCCACCATCTATACTTCATGCATTAAGCAGTTCTGGGCTACTCCTAAGGCAAAAACTGTCAATGGGGAAGTGCAAATACAAGCCCTAGTAGATGGGAAGAAGGTGATCGTCAGTGTGAGAAGAGCTCTTTAATTAAAAGATGCTAAAGGTACTGAATGTCTTCCAAAATGCGAAAATTTTTTGAATAGCTAACAGCTCATGGGGTTGAAAACTACACAAAGATTACATTCTATAAAGCTTTTTTTTCACCTTAATTGAAATTTCTTATCCATACAAATCTGCAATGCCTTAGTGCTAAGACTACTGCTTGGAATAAATTTAGTAGCACTATGGCCTCAGCTGTCACATGTCTTGCCACAAACCAAAAATTCAACTTTTCCAAGTATATTTTTGATAATATGGTAAAGAACTTAGAGGGTGGGGTTAAGTTTGTAATGTATCCAAGGTTTATACAAGTGTTCCTGGATAAACAAGTTGAAGAAATGACCAAACATAAAGAAATTTATGTTACACCTTCTCACACTAAGAAGGTCTTTGCTAATATGAAGAGAGAAGGAAACTTTTTGGGAGAATTACCCCTTTATTTCAAACTATGATGGTTCAAGCTCCTAAAGAATTAGGTGAGGGTTCAGAAATACCAACTGATCCTCAACACACACCTACTCTTATTCAACCATCTACATCAGCCTCTCAGAAGAAAAACAAGAGGAATTGAGGAAAGATACTATGGTTTCCTCAAACATAGTGGATTCAGAGCTATCATGATTTGAGAGCTGCCCCAATGAGGAGCATGTACCTGCACATTCCAATGATCCACTTCTTAGTGGTGAGGATAGATTAAAACTAAATAAATTGATGGAACTTTGTACCAACTTGTCACAAAGAGTTCTTGATTTGAAGAACATAAAGACCTCTCAAGCTGAAGAGATTACTAAATTAACGGAGAGGATCAAGAACCTTAAAAGAAGGAATAAGTCAAGAACTCCAGGGCTTAAAAGGTTAAGGAGGGTTGGTAGAACTGCAAGAATAGAATCCTTTAAAGATGAAGGTTTGGGTGATCAAAAGAATGCATCTAAACAAGGGAGGAAAATTGCTGATCTTGATGCTGATGCAGAGGTTACTTTGGTTGAAGATGCTTAAGGGAGGAATGATTATAACTTAATGTTTGATACAGGAGTTTTTGATGAGCAGGAAATTGAGGTTGAAAAGGTAGTTAGTACTGCTGAAGTTACTACTGTCAGTGTTACAACAATAACTGTTGATGAGTTGACTCTGGCTCAGACCTTGATAGAGATCAAAACAGCTAAACACAAGGCTGTTACAACTGCAGCTACAACAACTATAACTGCTGTTACAAGACCCAAGGCTAGCTGGGTTGTAGTTCAAGAGCCAAGTAAATTTAGAAGAACAACATCATCTTCACAAATATCACAACTTCCACAAGCTAAAGACAAAGGCAAAGAAAAAATGGTTGAGCCTAAAAAACCTTTAAAAAGAAAGATCAAATTTTGATTGATGAATAAATTGCTCAAAAACTTCAAGCTCAGTTAAATGCTGAATTGGAAAAAGAAGAGAAGCTTGCAACACAAAGAGAAGAAGATGCAAACATTGTTGAATGGGATAATGTTCAAGCTATGATAGATGCAAATTATGAGCTAGCTGCAAGATTACAGGTACAAGAACAGGAAGAGTTGACTGTTGAAGAAAAGTCAAAGTTGTTTGTAGAGCTCATGGATAAAAGAAAGAAACATTTTGCAAGACTTAGAGCAGAAGATCAGAGAAGAAAACCACTAACCAAAGCTCAAAAGAGAAATCAAATGTGTGCCTATCTGAAGAACATGGTTGGATTCAATCACAGTCAGTTGAAGAATACAATCTTTTATGAAGTTCAGATGCCTTTGACAAGACCATGGGTTAGATAGACTCATTTGTATCTATGGATTATGAAGTGGTAAAAGGAGGTAAAGAGAAAGATGAAGGCAGTGTAACAAGAGCAGAAGAAAGTAGTTCTTAAAGAGCAGGCACAGTGCTAAAACAAGAAAGAATTAAGAAGAAAAAGATAGACGATGATCAAGAAGAAGCTGAGATGAAAAAGCATATGGAGATTGTTGTTGATGAAGAAGAAATAGCAGTTGATGCTATACCATTAGACACTAAAGCCCCCTAATCATTGTTTTGACTGGAAAATTATCAAAGAAGGAAATATTGGATACTTTTAAATCATAAGAGCTAATGGTAGTTCAAGGAGGTACTCATCAATGATTAGGATGCTTCAGAACATTGACAGAGAAGACCTGAGGAAACCCTCTGGAAGTTGGTTAAAGCTAAACATGGGAATACAAGGCCAGAGGAGGCATATGAAAGAGTGTTATGGGGTGATCTGAAAGTGATGTTTGAACCTGATGTAGAAAGTGAAGTATGGAGAAATCTACAAGGACACAAAGTGACAGTTTGGAAGCTATTTTCTTCAAGTGGAGTACATTTTGTGAGATTTCAGAATCTGCATATCTTTATGCTGGTAGAAAAGAGATATCCACTTACACCTGCAACAATCACAGAAATGCTCAACAAGAAGCTTCAAGCTGACCATTGGAATGAAATGTGCTATCAACTTCTTAAGCTCATGACAAAACAGCTCAAGAATCCTGGAAGTGTTTGAATGCATCCTCCTAGTGAAGATAAAGCTTTTAATCAAGAAACTTGAAGATTCAGAAGATGAACATCAAGTTTAGGGGAGGATTGTTGGGATTAAAAGACTTTTTGAAGCTGTTTGGAAGTTACTGCTGCTAAGGTTAGAGTTACTGCTGCTAAGCATAACTTAGTGCTGTTAGTGATATTAGTGAAAAATATGCTAAGTAGTTAGTACTGCCAGTTACTACTGCTAGTATATATTACTACTGCTAATGGAAGTTAAGACTGCTCAGAGACTTAGAAGAAATACTACTAAGTAGTTAATACTGCTAGTATAAAAGTTACTACTGTTAGTGTAACTTAGTACTGCTAGTATATGTTAGTACTGCTTGAGTAAAGTTACAACTGTTAGCATAAAGTTAGTACTGCTAGTGTAACTTAGTACTGCTGATGAAGAATGAAGAAAATATTCTAAGTAGTTACTACTGCTTGTACACAGTTAGTGTTGCTAGTATAAAAGTTATTGCTGCTGGTTACAACTGTTGAAAGATTACAACTGCTAGAAGAGTTTCTACTGTCAAAAGGATAAAGACAAGAGAAAGGATAAAGATGAAGATTGTTTATCAAGATTACTTACGGGATAAGTATGAGATATTTTTGTAAAAGATTCGTATAAGTTATTTGTTTAGAAGATCATGATAACTTAGGAAAGTATTGTAAGCCTTGTAGGACTCCTTGGTGTATAAAAGGAGGTCCTAGGGCATAATGTTTATAAAATTCAGATATCTAGAAAAGTGTTATTCGTAGCTTCAAGGTTTTGTAAACCCTAACACTATTAAGAGTGTTCGTATTATATTGAGGCTAAAAGTTTGGTAAACTGTTTTGTTATTGATCTTGTTCATTACTGTTTCATTGAAATTCTTCTTGGTATCACTGACTAGATTATGCATAGTCTTTGATATTCATAATCAAAGTATCTACTATAGTTGTGTTAGATTTATCTTGCATAACTATACGTTATACAAGCTAAGGGATTAAATATCTATTCTATTGGGATCAACAGTTTATTCCTATCTGTACATGTTGGTGATGGTAATTCTATTCCCGTTACCAACATCGGACATAGCATTATTCCTTCTACTCATCGCCTTTTACACCTTCATAATGTACGTGTCACTCCTAACATCATTAAAAACCTCATTTATGTTCGTCAATTTACTAGGGATAATAATTGCACTATTAAATTTGACGCGTTTAGGTTTTCTATGAAAGATTTCTTGACTCGCCACATCCTCTTTTAATGTGACAACTCAGGCAATCTCTACCCAGTTATCAAGTCATAAACTATCCCTAGTGCTTTTGTTTCCACTAGTTCCTCCATGTGGCATAAACGTCTCGGTCATCTCGGTGATGAAGTGTTATGATCTCTTTCTTCACGTCATTTCATTTCATGTAATAAAGAAAAGTCCACACATGTTTGTCATGCTTGCCAACTTGGCAAACATGTGAAGCTTCTTTTCTATAATTCAGATTCTATTGTTAAATAGTGTTTTGATATTATTCATTTTGATTTATGGACATCTCCCATTATTAGTTCAAGTGGTTTTAAATATTATGTCCTATTTCTTGATCATTTTTCTCACTATTTATATATATATCTGTAAGTTATATTTTAGGGTTTATAATCTTGTGTCTGTATTACATGAAAACATACGGCCCTTTATAGGGTTACAAGGAATAATCTAGACTTTGGGCTATAGAGCCTAATACAATCATACACACTACAATGCAAATACGGGCTAACACTCCCCCGCAGTTGGAGCGGGAGGGAAACGAACGCTCAAACTGGACTGAAACTCCTCAAACAAAGCGGAAGGCAAGCCTTTGGTGAAAATATTCTCAAACTGATAACGAGAAGGAACATGAAGAACCTGAACCTGACCAGCAGCAACCAAATAACGAACAAAGTGAATATCAATCTCAATGTGTTTCGTACGCTGATGTTGAACTGGATTGCAAGACAAATAAACAGCACTGACATTATCACAGTAGACAAGCATAGCGGAAGATAATAGAGTATGTAACTCACGCAATAAATTAGGCAACCAACAAGTCTCAGCAACAGCATTGGCAACACTACGATACTCAACCTCAGCACTGGAACGAGAAACCATTTGTTGATGCTTAAAGGACCAAGAAAGTAAGTTGTTGCCAAGAAAAACACAGTAACCGGAAGTAGATCTCTGTGTAGTAGGACAACCAGCCCAATCAACATCAGAATAAGTAACCAAATCTGTAGTAGAAGATAAGAATAACTTCAAACCATAATCCAAAGTACCACGAACATAACATAAAATCCTTTTAAGAGCAGAGAAATGAGGCTCTCGAGGATCATGCATATAAAGAAACAGTTGTTGAATAGCATATGAAATATCTAGCCTAGTAAAAGTAAGATACTGCAGAGAGCCAGCTAGACTCCGATATAAAGTCGAATCAGAAACAACATCACCTGTATGACCCAGCTTGGACTCAGTATCAATAGGAGTTCGGCTGGGATTAGAACTAACCATACCCGCCCGCTCAAGAATCTCAGTAGCATACTTCTTCTGAGATAAAAACATCTCTAAAGAATCCCGTGTAACAGAAATACCTAAGAAATAATTAAGTGAGCCCAAATCTGTCATAGAGAACTCATGATGTAGAGAACGAATAATCTGCTATAACAAATTCTGAGAAGAAGCTGTGATGTTGATCCAGTTCTAAACAGATCTTTAACTCCTTAGCTGATATAAGGTTTAGTTGTATTGGATAAATCCTAGACAACTATGGAAGAAACTTTAATTGGGAATATCACAAACTAGCACACTAGTTGTATACTAAGAAAGAATAAATAACAGTAACCAAACGTTGCAGCTTCAATAAATAATACGATATCACTCTTAATAGAGTATAGGTTTTACAACCTGAAGCTTGATAACTAACTATGAGTAAGAATGTGTATATGATGATCTGTAGAGATGATGTCCTTTTCTCTACACCTATACCTCCTTAATAGTCCAAGGATCCTAGAAGTTACACACATTTTAATTCTTCCTATGTATTCTACATTAATACATTTTTATAGCTTCCTAATAAACCTTGTAACCACCTCATCATATTTAATACTTATTAATGCTATCCTATAATTATAAACGGGAAACTAAATCATTTGAATATCATCATGATCTTCATATCTTGATCATATCTTCTACAATCTTCCATCTTTTGTAGAATCTTCTTATGTCGATTTAGTTCCTCTTGTTTCATTTAATTCAAACAATATCAAAGAATCTTTAATTCCCAACATGTGAGCACAATATCATCAACATATAATAACAACTAAGCAGCATCCGTCCCATGTATGTATATAAATAAACAAGAGTCACAATGACTGTGATGAAACCCAACACGAGTAATATATGATGAAAATCATTGAAACAAGCCCTATGAGCCTGCTTGAAGCCCCGGTAGTATGAGACCGCTGTAAACACGCACACATAATTAGGGGTGTACAGAATCCCCAAAAACCAGAAGGCTAGAGCTTATAGAAAAGTCTAGATAAGTCACCATGTAAAAAGGCGTTCTTGACATCAAACTGATGAACCGGCCAATGTCGAGAACACGCCAGACTAAGAAAAGTATGAATAGTACCACCCGAATAACAATCAAACTAAAAGTCTCATCAACATCCACACCCTCTAACTATAGCAACAGTCCCATAGGATTATGAATCCCTAACTTATCTAAAATTTTTAGGGAGCAACTCATCATGTGGTATTATTGTTACTCGTTCTAGGGGTGTAACTAGGATTAGGTTTGGCATTGACATCATGCACATAGCGACACTCACTACCAAAATGACATGACCCCTTTGCAAAATTAAAACACGGTTTCCACGATTTAACTTGAGTATTCGAGGGGTGACATGTGTTACTTGTTTGAGCCATAAGGACCAAGGGAGAAGAAGAATCAACAAGTAAAGTGGGTTCTTTTGACTTCAATCGCATATCCTTTGTAATCAACAAAGATCGCACCATCTAGAGGTCAGGAAAGGAATCTTGATAGTGCATGTAACCACACAGAAAAAGAGACACTTGATTATGACTTTTATGGAGACCGTTAACCGCATATTGAACCACAATCTTCATCATAATGATATAGAGCCAAGACTTGTGAGGACAATGACAAGTAGACATCAATCTTTGAAAATACGCCCCAGGCCTCAAAGATGCCAAGATATAAATAAATAGTAACTCCACCTTCAAAGACAAGAAGTACGGGAACCTTTATTGTCCTTAACAATACTTGTAAGAAAGAAGTCTAAGTCCGCCATAGCTGTTGCCCGGCCAGTCAACCACCAACCTCTATTTATTGGGCCCTGAGAGAGTCATCAAGATCAAATAGATGATTATTTTGTCTAACATTGGACTCTTTGGGTGTGAGGGGGAGTGACAACTCGTCTCCATGTCATTTAGAATCATCATAGAAGAAACTTAGTAACCTTATAACTTGAACAAAGTTGTTCAAAAAAGTATTCTCAAGACCCTAGTTCCCAAATTGACAAGAACAATTTGACGAGAAATCATTGTTTAAGAGATGGAGTTGTTACCATGAGAAGCTTATCTGATAAATGTGGTGTAAGGAGTAAGGTGAATCGAGATTCCGGTCAATGTGTGTGGTGTTACTTTCAAGATATTCTGAAGTGGTGTATTAGGGTTTGTAAAGTATAAATACTTTGGCCGTGGGGTTATGAATTGAAAATGAGGGTTTTTGCAAGGGTTAGAAGCACCAGTAGTATGATTACTACACTAAACAAAATTAAAAAAAATAGACGTGACCTTTGCACATCAAATAACTACTTGTGACTTTTAGCACGAGAACAAGTGTGGCCTTTGCACGACTAAATCAAATGCGTGACCTAGCACACAAGAAGGAAAAATAGACAGGTTTAGTTTAGGGATTATAGATCGATGGTTTAATGTGAGATAGGCATGATACCATGTAAGTTATATTTTAGGGTTTATAATCTCGTGTCTGCATTACATGAAAACATATGGCCCTTTATAGGGTTACAAGGAATAATCTAGACTTTAGGCTATAGAGCCCAATACAATCATACACACTACAATTCAAATACGAGCTAACAATATCCTCTTCGAAATAAATCTGACACGTTCGCGCAAGTTTTTGGCACAATAGCATAGTATGGGGGATTTTTGATATGTGTTTAATCACATATCATTTTTCTTTATAAAAACGAGCTTAAATGACCAAAAACAAATAGAAAATACATTGTATATGTTTGTTTTGTTAATTGTATTGTGCAGGTAACGGATATTCATAAAAGGACAAAAACAAAGCCAATAAGGACAAAATCGAGCACGATATTGGAAGAGCGTGAGAAAACGAAGCCGATGTCGTATTCATCTTTAATGGGCCAACCCGTACCCGTTTTATGGGACGGGTCAGCCCATTAATACTTATACTAAAATAAGCCTTAGTCCAAAATACAAATCCAATGTCCAAAACTGTCCAAGCCCAAGAAATAATATCAAGCCCAAATGAATTAAGCATGGATCCAAGTCAAATGATAAAAACATGGTCAAACTTACTATTTGTGGAAACTATAAGAGGGGGGGGTTGAATAGTTTACACATTTGTTTTACGGTTTAAAAGTTTACTTTCAAAAATATATAGATCCGAGTTATATGTTCAATCAAATCACAATATGAACAGGCAATAACTATCTAAACGAAAACTAAATAACAATAATAATAATGTAAAAAGATAAGGAAAGAAACAACAAAACCAAGACATCGAGATTTTATAGTGGTTCGGCTACGAAGCACCTCTTCGCCCTACTCCACTCCCCGAGTATCCTACTTGAGATTTCACTATGTCAACAAGCTCCCTTTAGGCGGATAAAACCTTTTACACATCGCTTACGTTATTTTCCGACACTAAGCTAAATGTCGAGTCCTAATCTTAGTTAGAACCAATCTACCACTTCACAAGATATACACACTCACAAGATCTACACTATCGGATCTACACAATATCCGAATCACACAAATACACAAGATAAATACAATAGAGTTTTAGTACTTAGAAGAAAGGAGGATAGATCACTAATTAACACTTCGTTTCTTGACAAATACGAGTGTTCTTCTCTTGCACTTGAATGAGAGAAAATAGATGAGAAGAAGAGATTAGATCACTTGAAACAAGATCTAAGTATGTTAGTGATCAAGATTTTTAGTGAGAGAAAGAAGGTTTAGAGAGAGAAAGAAAAGACTGAAAAATTTCATGCAAAGAGGAATGTTTTTCTGTTAGGAATGGAGCAGTATTTATAGGCAGAGAATCCCAACGGCTCTCTGGGGGCGGTCTCGGCGGTCCCTTATATATAAGGGGGCCGCCAGGCCTATAAGGGGGTCGCCGCCTAGACTCCGCTCCCTTTTTTGTCTTTTTGTGGGGAAGGTTGTATCTGGTGTAGAAGCTTTCGTTTTAGGGGGAAAATTTGAATTTTCAAATTTGAATTTCAAATTTTAAGTTTTTAATAAAACTTTTTATTTTAATTAGAAAATATTTAATAAAAGTATTTTTGAAAAAATACTTTTGTAGAATTAAAAGTGAGGATTAAGAGAAAAATATTTTCTTTATCACTAATCATGCTTAATTATTTTGTTTGTTCATACCTTAAGTGATCACTAATCTTAGAGATGAAATTTTATATTTAATAATTTGTAAACGTTTATTTTTATTGTAAACGTTTTTACATTTTGTTATTATCAAAACGTTGAGAAGTCGAAAAATATAAATAACATTTTTAGGCATTATTTGTATTAACAATCTCCCCTTTTTGATGATGACAAAATATAAACTCATTTTAAATAAAATTAAAGATGTCAAATTATTAAATGAGTTATGTTCCATTTCTCCCCCTTTTTGTCAAATTCAAAAAGAATGATCATCGAGTTGTTGAAGGAAGAAAGAAATCGACGATATCAAGACTCCCCCTTGATGTATGCTCTCCTTTGTTCGGGGCACCATGGGATCGATCTTACAAAAATTGTGTGCTACAAAACAAGGTTAGAAGTACAAGTGCAAGACAAATATCTTTCAAGTTAACACATTGTATTCAATTTAACCAAAGAAGAGTTTCATTCAACCAACAAGAAACTAGCACATCCAACTAATACATTCAACATAAAATTTAAAAACTAGATCTTAATAAGAGCTAAGACACATTCATACAACCTTTATATGAATCATTACAATAGAAAGTAGATAATCATAAAGACATAATAAGGCATAGATCTACACTAGTTGATTCTTGAAGGGTAGAAGATGCCATAATCAAAAGAGGGGTTGTTTATTATTAAGCTTTTGAGATTGTTCAATTATGGTGAGGAGGTTGTTATTGAGGATGGAAATTGAGTGGAAGGACCAATGATGAGAGATTTGATACGGTTAAGGTCATCTTTCAATGTATCAAATAGATTTCAGGTATTCAAATAACAATGACAGAATTCTTAATGAAGGTTTACTTGATCTAAGGAAGGTGGAAGGATGCATGGTGAGGTAAGAGGTGAAGGATTTGTGGCATCAATTGCTTGTTAATCTCAAGAATATTAGATAAGTGATGAAGTTCATGTGCTATTTGGTTTGGAGATGGGTTTTGTGGAGGTGAAAGAGATAGTGAAGAATTGGTTGTAGTAGGAGAGGTAGGTGTATTCCTATTAGGTGGAGGAGATAGTAGGAGATTGTGACTTTGTCTCCAAGGCTCAAGAATGGTGAACCTTCTACGAATCCTACTTCTACGATTCCGAAACGCTGTAATCGTAGACGTTCTATACAAAGAGTCAAACCATTTTCTCTTGTAGAGACTCTCGTAGTTATGATGGCCGATCAACGTACTATGGCGGAATTACTTCGTGCACCCACCGAGGGTTATGCGAAGGCAATCGTAGTACCACCCATTCCCGCTGAGCATTTCGAGCTCAAGCATAGTCTAATCAATCTTGTATACTTCAAAACAATTCTTCGGTTTTGAGAAAGAGGATATCATGCTCATATTCGATATTTTAACAAGATTACTTCTATGTTGAAGTACAAAGATGTGCCCGAGACATCGATTAAGCTTATGCTTTTTCCATTTTCTATCGATGGTCCAGCCCGGATTTGGCTCGACAAAGAACCTCCTCGTTCTATTCTCACTTGGGACGATCTTGTGTCCAAGTTTATTAACCATTTCTTTCCTCCCTCAAAAACAACAAATCTCGGATGAAATTTCAAATTTTCAACAACGTTTTGGATGGAATCGTTTTTTATGAGGCATGGGGACCGTTTCAAGGATCTCCTTTGAGCATGCCCACATCACTGTTTTACCAAATTGCATCAACTCGATAACTTCTACAATGGTTTAAACCCATCCGATCAAGATTCTTTGAATTCTGCCGCCAGTGGCAATCTTTTGGAAAGAAGTGCACAAGATGTGTTGAAAATTATTGAAAACAAATCAAAAGGTCGTAATTCAAGAAACAAATCAGTGTTTTCAAGTTGTAAGCAAAGTAATGTTGATTCTTCAGTGATAGACTTTTTGTGTCATAGCCAGTGCAGTAACTAGTGACATGACCGTAAGTTTAACCAAACATCACAGTAACCCCCAGTCCAGCTTCCGTAAAAGATGTTGAGGAATCTTGTGTTCTTGTGGCGGTGCTCATTCTTACCGACAGTGTCCTGTTACCGATGGCAACACTTTTTTGGGCTATCAAGACAATACTTAAGGATATGTTTCAGCAGCCGCAGTAAACTATAATCAAGGAAATACCGGATACCGTCCTCAAAATGTAGCTAACCAAATTCGACCACCGGGTTTTGCTCAACCGAATGTGCAAAATAATCAAACCCGGTACAATCAAGGTTACAATCAAAACAGAGGAATTAATCAAGGAAACCCAAATTATCAAGCTCCGACTTATCAAGCTCCGATTCATCAACATAAAGGCGAATGATGCGGTAATGAAAAACATGCAAACCCAAATGACCTCTTTAACAAATTCTAACATCGAGCTTAAGAACATGTTTGGTCAATTCATGAAAATGAATACCGCTTCTACTTCGGGTTCGGGTTTACTTCCTAGCAACATCGTTGCTAACCCGAGAGGTAATTTGAAAGCAATCACCACCGAATTGGCATTTCTTGTGATGGACCCCCAATTCCACCCCCGTCTTCTTCTCTTCCCAAGGTGGTGGAACTGGAACCCAAGGTGACAAAGGATACGGTGCAACCGAGTACCGAAAACATCCAACCTTCGGTAGTCCAAATTCAAGATCCAATTGATGAGCCTGTTGTTGCTCCTAAGCCTAAACCGTCTATACCTTATCCTTCGAGAGCCAACAAACAAAAGCTCCATGAAAAAGATGATAATCTTGCTTCGATATTTGTTGAAATCTTTAGGGAATTACATTTTGAGCTCAGTTTCGCGGATGCTCTTCTTCATATGCCGAAATTTGCTTCAATGTTTAAAAGTCTCTTAAATAACAAAGAAAAATTGTTTGACTTAGCCAAAACACCGGTGAATGAGAATTGTTCAGTGGTTATCCTTAGGAAGTTTCCTGAAAAACATGGAGACCCCGGCAAGTTCCTTATTCCATGTGATTTTCCGAAAGGTTCGTTTGAATGCTTTTTAGCATTGGCAGGCGTGAATTCTTGGTGCAAGCAATCAAACTTGATGCTCTCTTTCCATATGGAAGAAGCTCTCACTCCCCAAAACTTAGTCCACTCACTAATTTCTGAACTTGCAGGACCGATCGACTACTAGTCCATCGGGTATTGCCGAAAGCATGTTTTGTACAAGTAGGACAGTTCATTTTCTGGACAACTTCGTGTCGTGATTAAAGTGTCAATCCTAGGTTCCCATAATTCTTGGGATACCCTTTTGAGGAACGGAAACATGCTTTGATTGATGTTTATGTGAAGAATTAACTTTCCGAGTTGATAATGAAGCTCAATAACTTAAAGTTGGTCAAAACTTTGAGATACTCCTACCAAATGATGTTGTGTCGATTATCATCGATGTCATCGCGTAAGCTTGTGAGTGTATGCTCAAGAACGTGCTCGGATTTCGAATAATTCTTACGAGTTGTAAATCTCACTCCGTCCTTTAGATCCTATACTTCTCTACTCCCCCTCTCTACGCCTTTTGAGGAAGGAGACTTCAGTTTGGAAGAAATCAAAGCTTGTCTTTACAATATGATTCAATTCCACCCCGGGGAATTGATGATTGAAAACTTGTGATCCCGAATGGAGACCTCCTTCTACTCGAGAAGTTATTTAAACGATTAATCCATCTTTCTCTCCTTCAAAAGAACTCTCATGTTGAGGAATCTTAAAATTTGTAAATATTCTAATGGTTGATCCCCCGGAGCTTAAGGCTCAAGATTCTACCTTCTACATTATGAGTTAGCATTTTTGGAGGGTACTGTATGTGTTTAAAAACACATACTTTTTACCTAATAAGACGACCCTAAATGACCAAAAACGGACATAAAATACCAAATATATGCTTGTTTTGTGTTATTTATATGCATGTTTCGGAATATTCAGTAAAGGAAAAAAGGAAGCCAAAACCGAGCACGGAAATATTAAGAGCGTGAAAAAGTCAAAGTAAAAAGTAATCCACAAAAAGTCAACCAAGTCAAAGTAAAAAGACGAAAAGTCGAACAGAAAAAATCTTATCGGCCAACCACGACCCCATTTAATGGTCCGGGCAGCCCATTAAGCCTTTACATCAGTTTTATTATAAGACTTAAAAAGCCCAAAGTCAAATAAATATCAAACCGACCCAAGATTATAGGCCCATTCCATTTAACCAAGACGCCCGTTAACCCTTTACCATACAACCCTTTTAGCATTACACCGTTAGTCCTTAAGGACTAACGCAGCTAGTCCTTGCCCCTTTGCACCATTAGTCCAAAAGGACTAACGGTGTCACTCCTTAACCAAAACAAGGCAAACGCCCGTTATCTTTCAACTCCCCCAAAACCCTTTTTCCTGCCAATCAACACTATTCATCCATCCCTTTCACCTCACCCCTGCACACGACAAAATTACATCACACCCACAATAAAAAACCTTAAACCTGCTCACAGAAAGCAATCCACCTTGGCAATCCCCTATAACCTCATTCGTTGATGGGATAGGACAGAGACAAAAAAAATGAAGGGCTTTGATTCAAGACCTTGGAGAACAAGAAAATTGAAGGGCCAAGATGAGTTCTAGAAACTCCTCACAGAAGTAACACAACAAGCACATGTGCCTGCTTGAATTCGGCTTTATATATAGAAGCTTAATTTTCTTGGAGGATATGTAGCTTAGGAGTAGCGTAGCCTTTTTTTTTACTTATTTTTACTGCTTATTTTACTTTAACCTGTACTTTCCTTTCAAGCATTGTAATCTTTTAATGTTTAATGAAAATTTCAGTTTTTAAGGTTTTATGTTAACTTGTTTTACTCTTATGCTTTTTATGTTAAAAACTGTTTCCAAGTCAAATTTTTATAAGCTTTTTGAGTTCTTATAAGAAGTTATAAGTTTTGACAAGTCTTGACATTTTGAAACATCTTTGAAAATATTTCGTCTTTTAGTGTATTTCATCTTTTAGTGTATTTTGCCTTTTAGTGTATTTCGTCTTTTAGTGTAATTCATCTTTTAGTGTATATAACACCTCGTGTTTTAGGTCATTGTACGACATTATGTAATGCACAATTTATTTTTAGGGTTTTACGCGTTTGCTCTTAAACTGTAAACGTTAAGTTAAATCGCGTAAACTAAAAATGATCATTCAATATAAATGGGCATTAAACAATTAAATGTTTACATCAAGCAAGTGTTATATGATTATTTAGAGGATAATTATTAACATTGCACATTTTATTTTTATTGGTTACGTTAAGTGTTTACGTTTCGCGATAAAGTACGTTTAAGCCTTCCCGGAAGCACGTTAACTTATCTACGCTTCATCCAATACCCAAAATTTGTACCCAATACTTAAAGTTTATTTAAAAACTTCAATTATTTATCACATTATACATATTATTCATGAAAGAATTCAAACCAAACCCTACAATGTACAAGTTATACATTTTTCTAAGTCTATACTACATTATACTTCATATAATGCAAGTATACATTATATAAAAGACTAAAAGCATATCCTAACTTATACACATATATAATTTCGTGTATAATGACTAGGAAAGCCAAGATGAGACCAAGAACCATCACAAATATCTTCATAAAAGATCTAGCATGCCACTTGATCTCATGACTAGCTTTTCTTATCCAAGATAAGCTCTAACTTTTCTTCCATGCATTCTTATCCTTGCCACCTTTCACATGATCAACTAGACATAAGAAATATCTTCATGAGTCCCCAAGTAGTATATATATGCATGCATATGATAGCTAGGGTCTCATACACTTCATTTCATTACAAGAAAATTCATGAATTTGAAAGACTTAAAGTTTGGGAATTGGTGCCGTGTCTATATAACGTATTCTTGATCAAGCTGAAATGGATTTATAAGGTCAAGACAGATGAATCTGTCGGGGTACTAAAGAATAATACTAGACTTGTTGCTCAAGGATTTAGACAAGAAGAAGGAATCGATTTCGAGGAATCATTTACACCGGTTGCTAGAATTGAGGCCATTCATATCTTCGTAGCAAATTTCGCTCACAAGAATATGATAATCTACCAAATGGACGTCAAAACGGCTTTCTTGAATGGCGAGCTCAAAGAAGAGGTCTACGTTTCTCAACCAAATGATTTGTTGATCAGGACAACCCATCACATGTGTACAAGCTCAAAAAGTCTCTTTACGGTCTAAAACAAGTACCACGTGCATGGTATGATATGTTGTCAAGCTTCCTCATCTCTCAACAATTCTCCAAAGGTGCAGTTGATCCAACACTCTTCATACAGCATGCTGGAAATGACATATTACTGGTACAAATTTATGTTGACGATATAATATTTGCATCAACTAATACTGTCATGTGTGATGAGTTTGCTAATCAGATGACCAATAAGTTCAAGATGTCGATGATGGAGCAAATGTCATTCTTTTTAGGATTACAAATATCTCAAAGTCCCAGAGGCATCTTTATAAACCAATCTAAATATGCTTCTGAAATTGTTAAAAAATATGGTTTGCATTCTACTGATTCTATCAACACACCCATGATTGAAAACAAGAAATTGGATGAAGATCTACAAGGGAAACCAGTTGATGTTACACTTTACTGTGGCATGATTGGATCCTTAATGTATCTTACATCCAGTAGACCTGACCTTAATTATGTTGTCTGCTTATGTGCCCGGTATCAGGCTAGTCCTACCGAAAAGCACTTACAAGCGGTGAAACGGATCTTTCGATACCTTAACGGAACTATTAACATGGGACTATGGTACTCGAAGGATACCGATATGTCACTCACAGCTTATGCAGATGCCAATCACGCAGGGTGTCAGGACACTAGACGTAGTACATCAGGAAGCCCTCAGTTCTTAGGTGATAAACTTGTTAGCTGGTCTTCAAAGAAACAAAAGAGCACTGCTATCTCGAGTACAGAGGCTGAATATATTGCCTTGTCTGGATGTTGCTCACAAATCCTATGGATGCGTTCACAACTAACAGACTATGGTTTTAAATTCAATAAGATTCCTTTGTACTGCGACAACAAGAGTGTGATTGCTTTATGCTGCAACAATGTTAAACATTCAAGAGCTAAGCACATCGATATTCGCTACCATTTCATAAAGGAGCAAGTGGAGAATGGAATCGTGGAGCTATACTTTATACGGACTGAATACCAACTGGTTGACATCTTTACTAAACCGTTGCCTCGAGAGAGATTTAACTTCTTGATCGATAAGCTTGGTATGAAAAGCATGTCTCCAGAAACATTGAAACGTCTGGCAGAGGAAATGGACGAGTGATGGTGGTAACTCATATCCCCCCTCCACCCATGTATATTAGTGTACATATGAAAAACATTAAAATCACAAAGGATTTTCCTTTTATAATTTTACAAAAATAAAAGAAAAAATTAAAAAATCAGAAAAATATAAAAATATTTATCTCTGGCATGTCTTCTAAAAATCAATAACATTTACGGCCTTAGAAATGTCATTTAATAATAATACGAGGCTGTAAATGAAGTTCGAGCAAAAGTTTTAAAAAGCTTTTAAAACGCCCAAAAATGGTTGCTATTATTTTCGTAGTAAACCCGGTCATCATCTTCAAAGGCAAGGTTATGTCGTCAAAAGACACTTGACTAAAAACGGGAAAATTTATTTTTTCTAATGAATGAATTACTTTATATTCATTCAAAGCTTGTGATTACTTTGCATCAAACCGTGTTTCGTAATATTCAGTAAGTGTACGTGTCAGTGCGCTTATTGTGTCAAAATAGTGAATTCTTATTTTCATGGGTGTTGATTTTCAATTATATAAAAAACAATATCCTTTCTGATTCATCAGGTCATTTTTTTCTAAGACAATTTTGAAAATCAAATTAAGACTACAGCTCTTTTGTCAATAGAAAAACAGGTCATTATTTAAGGTGGGAGAAAACTGTCATAATCATCTTCTTCAATATTTTAATAAGGAGTCAATCGAAAAGATTTAATGGTTCAGGTGAGTATTTTAAGGGGAGTTGATAAATGTCAACTTATTGGGCTTTATTTGTTACATGGTTTAATTTGTAGGGTATTAATGCAAATTGTGTGACTTTTTCTTTTTAAATACCTTAAGGGTAGTTTTGCATTTAGGAAACTTAGTTTGCATTAGGAAAAAGTTTAAGAAAAATTAGAAACTCGATTAACCAAGGGGCATTCTGTCTCAAAAACCCAAATAGGATTTTAAAAAAAACCCCCTTGCCCGCTCTTGTTTCATACTCGGAACTAAATCCTCACACCTTTTTCTCCATTGTTAATCTACAAGACTTCAAGAATTGCTCAATCTTCGTTTTTAAGCTTATGGTACTCGAGTTTTAATGTATAATGCCCAATATAACCTAAACTACCTTGAATTGTGCTCGATTAAAACCTAAAATCGTCCTAATTTTTGTCACCCGTAAAAGTGTTTAAAAAGTTTAATTAAATGAGGGGTTTTGGTCTTAATAGGGTCAATATGTTGTACCCATAATAGTTTTTTATGGGGATAACTCATTCATATGATTCGAGTGATTCCTTATGTCAAAATTGTTGAAAATGGGTAAAAACTTGAAAAACTTTATGGATTTAGGTTTAGAACTGATATAATGAACGATTGAGTGCATTTGTGTGTCATTAAACCTGCTTGTATGATGTTTCTTGAATAGTTTGGGTTATTCATGTTCATTTGGGTCGAACAAGTCTTAAATCAAGATTGTTATGGTTGATTTGTGTGTTAATGTTGTTAGAATGATTAGTTGATGTTATAAGTTTGTGTTTGACTTGTTTTGGATGCCTAAAATGGTGAAATATGTTAGGCAAAAAAAATTGGCCAGGCGAACAATACTCTCACAGTTTTAACAGGCAAGCAATACTTAAGAATTGATTTAGGTGAACTATACAAGAATTTTGAACAGGCGAACTATACGTTTGAATAGTAACACAGGCGAACTATACGTTCAAAAATACATAGGCGAACAATACACAACTATGTAGGCGAACTATACATGAGAGTTTTAACAGGCGAACTATACCTAGGATGTTAACACAGGCGAATTATACTTAGGTAATTAACTCAGGCGAACTATATGAAGGGTGTTTACTCAGGCAAACTATACATAAGGTGTTTACACAGGCGAATTATACACTCAATAGGCAAACTATACTTGATTTTTTCTTGAAGATCTAATCTCGTAATCTCGGTAATCCAAGTGCATATCCTAACCTAAGTATAATTTATCCTATTCTTATACGTAGTGATTAAATTAGGTGTGTAATTTTCCTAAGAAATCTTTAGTGATTGCCTGATTTCATTAGTTGTAGTTTATAGATTAAGTGTATTATGAGTATGTGTGTCTCCTGTTTGCATGTGTATTAGGTCTTTGCATTGTGTGCTCATGTATTAATTTGTTGCCTCATAATTGTTTGCCTATCCCATGTTGTAAATCTTGTCCTACATCAATAATCGTACATCTTGGTCTAAATTGTCTATCTGTTCCATATATATTTGGTTGTATATGAACTGTATGTGACAAATCTTAGCAAAAGCATGTCTTCCATCACTGCTTAACAAACCAAGCTTGATCTTGAGCTTGTTCCCAAAGAAAACAGAATTGATATCGAAAAATGCAATGGAAGAATCCCTCGCGGGTTGACACTAAGAGAACCAACATTTCAAGTCGTTCTGGATGCTATCGCTCTCACTCCATGCTATCCTGCATTTCTCATCATTATGGATGTCATTGAAGTGTACATGCACAGTTTCTGGGAATTCGGGTACAAGCATACTCTTCTACAAATTCAAGATTGACAAGAAGAAATGATTCAAGCTTACTCTGGAAGTCTTCAGAGATATCTTTTAGATTTGCCCAAGAGTACAGGGTAGAGAATTTGATCCCCTTCCTTCTGAAGAAGACACTGTGTATTTCTTAAGAGAACTCGGTCATACTGGGGAGATCAATTTACTCAATGATGTTGTTGTCGATTAGATGCATCATCCTCTGGAGAATTTGTCTGCTCTTATAAACGGAGTTTATCTGGAAAGAATAGTGGTCTCCCTTGGACAATGCTTCGTCTCTTTAGAGCTCAAATCTTTTGGGTATGTTCCATCAAAAAAATGTGGACTTTGTGGAATTACTCTGGGAAGACTTCATCTACCAGATTGAAAACAGAGTCTACAAGAAGCAAAAAAAGATGTACTACCCTTGTTTCACCAAAGTTATCATTCACCACTTCCTTATTCAAGAAAAGAAACTTTCCTGAAGAAACAAAATTGGGATGCACACTTCCAAAGATGACTACTTAATTAACTCTTTAAGATTTGTCTCTGCAAAAGAATCATCTCAGATCTATTGAGTTTATTCTTCTGAATGTTTGACAAGTCTAGCAATGAGGAATTGTAAAGCGTACAAGTCTTAAATTGGTATGCTCAGGTGAAGAACCTCCCAAGATTTGTAGAAAATTTCCTAGAAAGCCTCTCTAACTAAGAAGGGCAGTTTTTAGTCCCTATAGATGAACAAACCTGTCGCAAAAGGAAACGAGTTAAGTGACCAGTCAGAAGTCTTCAATAAGGCCAGCAATAGTATTGTCATCAAGATAGACTCAATGAAGACTTAACGTATTTAGGAAAGGAAAAGGTTGATGTTTTGCGTAGAAAAGGTTTAGATTGTTATACTGATGTAGCTTTGGCTGAAAAAGCTTAGTTGAATGAAGTAAGGAAGAAGAGCATAAGTGACTTTTACAAGACTAGTCCTTAGTGGTTCTGTAAGTTTCTGAAAACATCAAAGTGATGAAAAGATACTACTACTGTTCATTGGTGAAGGAAATGGTGATAAATTCAGGGGTTCTTGAAGTGACAGAAGATGGACTACTAGAGGTGAAATCAGAGTCTTGGGTAATGATGAAGACGACAGCAATGATGAACAAGAATCAAAGGATGAAAGCAGTGAGCAAGAGAATGAAAGTGAAGAGCAAGAATCTGATGATTCAGTGCAAGAAGACGAATCTGATGATGATAATCAAGAAGAGGAGGAAGTTGATCAAGAAAATGAATCTGAAGATGATATGGATTGAAAGTGATGAAGATAAGGGAATGGATGATACTACCGACCAATTTGATGATGATGTAGACGCAAGATTGGAAGAGCCCACTCAGACTGGTAAAGAGGTTGTTCAAGGTGAAGGTGCTGATGTTGAAATGATTGACGCTCAACAAGGGAATGAAAATTTGGAGACTACTCAAGAACAAGTTGTTGAAGATGCTCATGTGACAATTTCTACTGTTACAACAGTAGATGAGGGTTCTGATACTAGTTCTCCGTTCTTTCGACTTGGCATCAATAATTCCTAAAAATTTTTCAAGATATTCCTCATTACTGATGCTAATTAGTTTTCTCCATTTGACGTTCCAGTTCAGCATGAGGTACCAAATACTCAAACTACCACACTCCTTCCTATACCTGTTTCTGTCATCACAACCATTCCTCAATCATTACAAACCTTCACTCCTCCACCTCTTGTGTCAACTCCCATACCACCGCCAACAACTAAAGCTACAAATCCTCCAACTACACTTCCTGACTTCGCATCAGTCTTTCGATTCAACGATAGAATAACAGCATTGGAAAAAGAAGTTGCTGAAATTAAAAAGGGAACCCACTCTACACACTTAAGGAAAACTTTCAGTTGTGAAACATCTAGACACAATGGTTGGGAGTAACCTGAGAAGTATTCATGAACTTCCTTTCAGAGTCACTCAGGGAAAGAAATCAAAGAGCTAGTAAAGATCAGCTGCCTCATATTCTAATAAGAAGCTGGTCTAACTTTGCTTACCTGTGACAAAAAGTTGGGTTAAAGATTCACATGATGAAGTTCTCTAGCAAAGGGTGTCTTCTCAACTCATAATCTACTTTGAGTCTGCTTCTACACTTAATGAATTTGAGGTTAAAGAAGATTTTCTCGACTAGTGAGAAAAGTAAGTCATATCTTGAGCTCCTCAACCCACCGAGATTGCTCATGATGGTTCAAAAAAATCTTCACTCTCAGACAAAGATTATTTTTCTTTTTGTTGTGTATTCTTGAAGCGAGACGCCAAAGACAAAGACAAAGATGAAGACCCTTTCGCTGGATCAGACCGAGGGTTAAAGAAGAGAAAGCTAAGCAAAGATGCAGAACCAACCACTGGGCCGAAAAAGAAAGATTCAACGTCTGGCTCTTCCAAAGGCACCAAGTCTCAACCAAAATCTTCTGGAAAGTCTGTTCAATCAGAGGAACCAGTGTTCGAGGTTGCAGACTCAGACTTGCCACAAGATCAAGAAGGGAATCTGGGTGATAATGAAGATGAGCCAAGGAATGAGACTGCCTCTTGACGTGACTGGTTTAAGAAACCTACACCACCTCAAGAACCCACTGACCCTGACTGGAATATTGACAAGACTACTCAGGAAGAACCAACTCAAAATTGGTTGATGACTCTAGCAGCTTCTACTTCTACTGATAAATCATTGAAGGACTTTGATGAATTAATGAGCACTCCAATAGACTTCTCTGGATAAATCTTGAATGGGCTAAAAATTGAGAATTTAACTCAAGAAATCCTGCTAGGACCAGCATTCAGACTACTCAAAGGCACACGCTCTAATTATGTTGAATTAGAATACGACTTTGAAGAATGCTATAAGGCTCTTTCAGAAAAGCTTGATTGGGAAAATCCTGAAGGCGGTGACTATCCATTTGATCTTTCCAAACCCCTTCCTTTGATCACGCGTGGAAATCGTTAAAGAGTACCATTTGAATTCTTCATCAACAATGATCTCAAGTATATACAAGGAGGAGTTTCGACTATGACATACACGACGTCTACTACCAAGTCAAAGGCCGCTAAGTATCATCTACCAGGCATTGAAGACATGGTTCTAAACATATGGAGTCCTGTTAAAGTCACTTATGATAGATATACGTTATGGGGTATCTCACATTGGAGAGAACAACGTAAGTCCTTCTATGCATATGCAAGAGGCATACAATCAAGAGGAGATGTATATTCCACAAAACGTATTCTAGCGGTCACTCATGTCAAGGTTGTGAGGAAACATGGATACGGGTACTTGGAAGAGATTATAGTAAGAAGTGCTGATAACGTATTATACATATTCAAGGAAGGTGACTTTCCAAGACTTTAGATCAATGATATCGAGGATATGTTAATTCTTGTGGTTCAGAATCAACTCATAAATCTTTTAGGGGATGATGTTGTTGACTTCGCAATAGCCCTAAGGATGTTCACCAGAAGTCTGGTTATTCAAAAGCAAGTCGAGGATCTTCAACTTAGAGTTGAAAGTTATCAAAATAAGATCAATGTTACCAAGCCAGATACTACAAGACTAGATCTCAAAAAAGGCACCCGTACACTTCATACAAATACCCTTAAGGATTCATTTATGTTGACAACTACAAGAGGAACAGGTTGATGCGCTCCAACGAACTATACAAGTTCAGTGATGGCACGTTAACTAGGCTTCTTTCTTCGCTCTAAGACATAACTAAAAATATCGACATGGAGTACTTGCCGAAGAGAAGATGGAGCAATTTGGAAAAGAAAAGAGCTCATTTAATTATCAAGGACATCAACAAGCTGCTAAAGGAAAGAAGGATGATGAGGAGTTTGGAGAAATTCGTTGGCGGTAGACTCTACGGAACTAACCTCAAACTGCTGCAAAGAACAATATGACTTTGTCATATTATGTTCATATCTCAAAGGTCATTTCATATATCATAAACTTGTGAATTTGTAAATATGTAGTGTAGACTTTGGGTGATAATAAGGTGTGCTCGAGTATAAAATTTTCAAGAATTTCTTAGTAAATTCAAAAAATTTCAAATTATTATACTCAGCACAGTCTTATATATACCCTCAAAACTTAAGGGGGAGCATTAAAATGTTCCTTATAGTGATTATGTAACATTTTATCCCTAAAAGTTTAATCAATTGATATCCAAAATATCAAGGGATTAACATTTTGGATAAGGGGAGAAAATGTGATTAAATGGAACTGAATCTTAATTATATTGTCATGTGATCATATAAAATAAACTCAATGCACTCCAACACTTAACATGTACTACGATTACGATGCACATGTTAAGGGGGAGCTTTTTAGTGATGATGAAAAACTCTCAAAATGTAAATCTTTTAATATTTATATCAAAACACTTTGATTGAAATTTTTAATGATTTTGGTTTTGATTGTGTGGAATACCCTAAAGACCGACCATGTACTTAAATTTATGGAGTTATAAGGTGGTTAGGCATAGGTATTCAAATCCCATGATCAACAAAAACCAGAGGGATCTACCCAGGGATATCCACTAGTTAGTGTAGAAGTCCTTAGGTATGATTCAGAAGGAGAAAAAGTGAGAATCGGGAATAATGCCGACTGAGATGGAGCTAACACTGGAACAAACCCAACAAGGTGTTAGTTATGAAGTCTCGGTAAGCATTGAAGGGGTTGAAGAATGAAAAATAAATGTAAGGATAAAGGGTGAAAAAAAAGAAGCCCTCCATACACTTAGGCAGAAACCGGGTCAATACATAATCTGTCAGAAACACTAAGGAGTTGTTTGACATTGAAGACAGTCATGGACCCAGTGATGCTTTGCACAACCCTCCCTAGCCACCCAAGGTCTCTCAACGGACTCTTGTTTTATTTCTCACAGAGATTACATACATTTCTATCAACTTTCTCACTCTGAGTTAGTTGATATTGAAAAGGTGGCATTCTGCTCCAGCCTCTGATCACTAAAAATAAAGTGCACTATTAAGTCTAGAGCCAAAAGAGATCACCTATAAATCTCATTAGGACACTTGTCAAATCATGCTTGATATGTCACACAATATGAATAACAAGTTAACATATTAAGAGTCCTATGCATTATCCTTGTGATTTTACCAGAACATCCGAGTGATTTCATTCACAATGAAGATGGAAATCTTGCTTGAGCCAACATCAAACAAGCTCATGGTAGGTGACTTATACAATTCTATATGAATCAAACTTGTGACAACTAGAAAGAAACGATGGTGCGAGTCTATAAGAATCAAACTTGTTCCATGTTATGAATTAACGATTGCTAATGAATTTTAGAAATGATTAACACTCTCGATGTGTCACAAAAACACTTTAGCAAATGACACGTCAATTGATTTTCAAATCAATTTTTTATTTCAATCGATCAGATAGTAACTCGTTAGTTCACTCATTTCGTGTTGTTTGCTTTGAGACGTTCCGATAATGAGAACATGCTGATTACGATGAATCTAATACATATGTGTTAGAAAGATTCAACACTACAGCTGGAAATCCTGTCAAGAAGACCCTTCTTAGATTGAATCTATCTGATCACAGGTCAATCCTCACGAATTCGAAGGTTACTCCAACCAACCACGGGCGAATGACAAAGCCATATTCGTCCCCCCGCTTTATTGCTAACTGTTTTATTTTCAGGAACATTTAAAGATGGTGATGGAGGTACCTGATTCCAGCTGACTCACAAGATTCATAGCCACATGCTCATACCCAACCGACAAATATAAAGACATCATGAAAGCTCAAGTACATGTTTCAAGACTTCCGCTACTCTGATACCATACGTCCTTCTTGAAGCGACAAAGTGTTAAAGTTAAAGAAATTCAAGAAAGATGCATTATTAAAGCTTTTCAAGATTATCAAATCAAGAAAGGTATGAGCATGTCAGTCTAGAAGTTACAAGTTCATGAGATGGCAAAGTTTACAAATTAGCGAAACAAAATTATGCTTGGTTGATGATTTCAAGAAGCTCAAAGATCACATTCATATCAAGTCAAAAGAACTAGCTCAAATCCAAAGTCAATGATCACTACATCAAATCACAAGTTAATGATTTAAGTTAAAGACTACGAGCTCAAGACCGAAGTGAAAGCATAGTATGCTAAGTTTAAATTTTTGTAAATTGGAGTGACCTCCCTTAGGGGGAGATTGTTAGAAATACGAAAAAGTGTCGGTCACTACCAATATAGTTAGTCGTAGCTCGTAGTAAGTTGTAAGGTTAAGTTAGAAAGCTAACCGGGCTCAAGGCCCATGGATAAGCCCACTAGAGGCCCTTAGCCGGCCATTGTAAGGCATATATAAACCCTCTCCACACATGGAGAGGGTGTTGGTTGTTCATTTGTCACATTTTCACCAAGCTAATATTATCATTTTACTTTCTCTCTCTAAGTGTTCATCCAACCATCTCTTTCTCTCTCTAAAACTCTAAGTGAATCAATCCATACTTGTGTTAAGATATTCTACACATGATTACATGATATCATCGCTGATGATATTTTAGTCTCGATTAACTTTGGTGAGTTGATCTTGGATCAATGATGAACCCTGGTCGAGATGGGCTTGACTTGTGGGCACTGGATTGAAGTGAGTGTAAAAGGACGTACAGGAACATTTTGTTGTTGATTTGCTTGTGATAACAACACGCAACAGGATTATTGATTCATGAATAACAAAACCATAATCATTGATTTGCTCTACTAGTGAAATAAAGAAATGGTTTTGTACATCATTGTTGTTGCTGTTTTTCAATTCGAATGAGATGAATTAGAAGTTTTATATGTGACGTGGTATATAAAGTTGAGTATGGTTTTTAGTCGTTAATGTATAACTCTACTCCTATGATGACGAGTAAAGTTACTAGTTGACAAAGATGTGAAGACTGAAGCTACTGATTCTTTGATAATTTATAACGAGTAAGCATATTTGTTAATGCTGCTACATGGAGATGTTTGTGATACTAACTCTCTTACTTAGTGCTGTCAAGGTACCATTTATACTGCTAATAACGAGTTAGTACTGCCCTCATAACAATTAATGCTGCTATCATTCTAAATTTGAGCTGTCAAGTTTAAGGTTTATGCTGGTTGGTTTTGAAGACGTTGATACTTTGTGCTGCTATGAATATTAATACTGCTTGTTTATACTACCAAGTAGTAAAAGACACATGGAAAAACACATGTTTGGAATGTTAAAAGTGTGAAAAACAGTTTTATGTTAAAACTGTTAGTGCTATCCGAGATATTATTACTACTGCTTGCTTTATCAGATATCGGATAGTTCATGGATTTGGATCTTGGACAGAACTGTTCATTCTCAACAGTTTATTCTTATTGATTTATGGCTTGGATTTGGATTTCTTGAATTAATTGATTACGAAGAAGATTGTTTATCACCTATTTGAAGGTGAAGTGGAATTATTTGGATGCGTGTTCTTATCATATCTCAAATGGCTTACAACGTTTAAAGGTAACTTGTTCGTGCTTAGAAACGATGTGACAAAGACTTGACAAATCTAGCAAAGGTGTGTGATCTAACTTATGGTGCTCAATGCTCACATTTGCTATCACTGTGGTTATGTGTCTCATAGAAGATGAGGATTTTGTCAAGAGGTTGCGATCTACTTATATTTCACAGATTTATTTATAAGTTTAACGTCACGTGGATAGTACAAGATATAAGACACAAGTTAGGTTATTCTACTCAGCTTAAGTTCGTTATACTTAGTTTTCTTCATCAGTGATCATTACATAGAGCCTACTAAATTGAAGATTCAAGAAATGGTTAACATTGGGTTTCAACGGGACGCTTATTGTCAAAAATGTTTAACCAATTTTTTACATGTGGCATTGAAGGGAAAGTTTTTACTACTGCCTAGTCATTATTACTATGCTAGTGTGAGTTTCATTACTACTCAGTTATTTTTCTTATTGTGCTAATGGTGGGTAATTTGAGGAGTAAAAGGCTTGGATTAGAAGTGTGATATTGGTTTGTAGTGCGTCAAGATCAAAGTTGCTTATATTCATATGTCCCCTATTAGATTATGACAAAACAGGAGAAGATGTTAACATTAACAGGTTGCAACTTGTAGATCCTTGGTGTGGCATGGTACAAAGGAAATCTACTTAAGGGGAAGTTTTGTTTCATTCAGGGAGATGATTACATCTCAACTTTAGGGGAAGCTTTGGCTTTATGATGAAGTTCGTACACGACTTTGTTTGTTTTGTCATCATCAAATAGGGGAAGATTGTTGGGATTCTAGATTTGATGAGACAAAATAAATAAAAGAATGAAACATAAGGACTAAATCTAGCAGATTGGAATTCTACAAGCTGGTGGAGAATTATGGAAGATTTGGTCAAAGATATCAAATGATGAAGATCTCCTTAAGAAGATAAAGATAATAGAAGATATTTCTTAATGTTTAAAAGATTTACTTGTTTATATCTTTATGTTAACTTCCTTTGTAAGTCATGATCTCTCTATATAAAGAGATCATAGACACATAGTTTTATTATCCATAAAAGTATGTGTGTGCACAAAGAAAAATGTAGACGTCTATAGTGGTGATGTAGCCTCAAGGTAATCAAGGTTTTCCTTGATCCCTGTTACTATTAGAGATAGGTAACTATATTATTTTGATCAAATAATATTGAGGCTTGGTGGAAACGTTTAATGATAAAACTTTGTTTGATAATATACTGTTCTTTATTATTCAGCTGCATATTTATATTATCTGTAAAACATATCCTAGATGGGCTTAAACGATCTCCACACCGAGTTGGAGTGGGTTTCTTTGACAAAATGGCTAGTTTTGGATCTAGTGGATGCTTTGGAAGACCCACCTTTGGTTTCCTCAATCTTGGATAAGGGGTGATGTTTAGAAGAAGTTGGTTGCTTCCTATGTCCAGATTTAGCTCCAGGCTTTTTGCCTTTGGAATCCTTCTTCCTAGTGTAAAAAGAGGTATTTGGAGCTTTATGTTCCACTGCAACTCTGCTTTGCAGATAGCCAACATGTGGTCAGTGAAGAGAGGTCCTTCAGGTTGGTTTTTCTTCAATGCCCAATTATGAATACTGAAGACTTGAGTGGGGTTTAGGATGACATTTTTAGATCCATATCCTTCCATCTTATGTTCAACCAATGAGATAAAAACCTAGGATAAGGGATAACTTTTTCCCTGGTTTTCTTGTTCAGCTTAGTGATGAGATCCTCCCAAATTAACCTAGCGAAGTCTATGTTAACCCTATTTGCAAGACAATATAAAATATTGGCATCCTTGTTGGTGATCTGATCAAACCCCCCAGTCTTACCTCCTAAGCACTGAATAATCTTAGCCATTAGCAACCTCCACCTAGTAGTTAGAAGACTTTTCTTGAGAGTCCCTTTTGCTTCAACTGCCTCCCCATACCCAATTGTTAGAAACCATTGCCTAACTGTTTCTAGATAGGGTGTTGCAACATAATCACTAGAGTGGCCAATGGCATTTCTAAAGGTATTATCCCCTACTTCCCCAAAAATACCCCTAGTGGGGATTAAAAACCAAACCTTTGAGTTCTTGAGAGCTTTGGTAGTGTACCAGAACTCAGACAAATACTCTTTGTATTGATTTGGTGATTTGGTAAATGTCTCCTTAATACAACACTTCAAGGTGATATCTGAGACAAGTTTAAAGTATTTGTTGTTATCGTGTAGAGGGTGAAGAAGAGCAACTTCATTGTTGGGATTAAAGGTTATTTCTCCCATGTTAAGCCCAACTTGAGGAGTAGGCTTAAATGGAGGTAGGGTTTCTGGTTGTTCATGTGGATCTTGTTGTTGTAGGATTTGTGATGATGATTCTGCCATTTTTGTTATTAGGGTTTTGAAGGTTTGATTTGGTTTGAAATTATGTGTTTGTTTTTTGATGTTATGAGTTGTTTGTGAAAAATGATTTGTGAAGTTGATGGGATGGATTTATATAATTAGTGAGGTTATGAAAAAAGTTTCAAAAAGATTGTATCTTCTTCTAAAAGATATAAAAGTTTTGAAAGGTTTTTAGGGTTTGATTTGCATGAGTACGAAACTTTGCATTTAATGAAAGTTAGTGAAAGTTCTTTCTGACACCTAGAACAGTCAAAAGTGAACAGTCGTATGTTTGACTATAAAAGTAGGTGAGAGAATGTGAGGTCATTTGAACGTTTAGATATTTCTTTTTTTAATAAAATTAGAAAATTGTATTTATTTGGAAAATCACTTTTGTTTAAAACATACATTTTGATTGACATTTTTTTTAAAACTTAAACTAGGTTCAGGTTTGGTGTTATGTCATGCTGAACTGATGGAGATCTTTATCGACACCACTACTCCAACGAAGGTGGCAAAACCACACATGCTCATACAAATCCATGTATAAGCCATATATGATTGCTCAATTACTTCACTCGAGAAGGCTGAAGAGTTAGATCAAAATTATAGTGTAATCTTTATCAACACCAATCCTCCAGGGAAGGCGACAAAATCACATATGCTCAGACAAATCCATGAATGAGACATGTATGGTTTCTCAGTTACTTCACTAGAGAAAGCTGAAGAATAATATTAGGTCTGGGTAAGAACTAAACTGAAGAAATAACATCAGTTTGATTGTTCATTTCTTGATGTTCACCAATACCAGTGCTTCAGAAAAGGTGACAAAACCAACTATGATCAAACAAATCCATTAGTGAGACACAAGTGATTGCTCAGTTACTTAACTCAAGCAAGCTAAAGGTTAATAAGCAAAAGCTGAACTGACATTTTGACAATTAAAGTTAAAATTCAGTTTGGGTTTTTGAAAGTTAAACCCCTTCAGTCTTCTTCTGAAGAAATATTTGAGGGTTCAGGTTTTGAGCCATCGATGTTCAGCATACCTAGTTCACAGATCAATCTTTTGAAAGTTGGTTCATCTAGGGGCTTGGTGAAGATATTAGCAAGTTGATATTGAGTGGGAATGAAATGTAATTCAATGTCCCCTTTGAGTATATGATCTCTGATAAAATGATATCAGATATCAATATGCTTTGTTCTTGAGTGCATAACTGGATTGTTTGAAATTGCAATAGCGCATGTGTTATCACAAAATATGGGTACCTTTTCATATATGATGTTATAGTTAGAGAGTTAACTTTTCATCCATAATATATTGACACAACATCTAGCAGCAGCTACATATTCAGCTTCAGCTGAGGACATAGCTACATATTGCTGCTTTTTTGCACTCTAACACATAAGTTTGCTTCCTAGCAACTAACAAGCACCTGAGGTGATTTTCTTGTCCATGTTGCATCCAGCATAGTCAGAGTCTGAGTATCCTTTTAAGTCAAAACCTGAACATTTTAGATACCAAAGACCAAGATTAGGAGTACCTTTTGGGTACCTAAAAATTCTCTTAATAGCAATAAGGTAAGATTCATTAGGATTTGCTTGATATCTTGTACAGAGACAAGTTGAGAATTGAATGTCAGGTCTGCTTGCAGTTAGGTACATTAGCGATCTAATCATACCTCTATACTGAGTCTCATTTACAGCTTTGCCATTGAGATTAGGTCCTAAGTTGTTAGGGGTACCATTAGAGTTTTCACTGATGAGCTATTTATGTCATACTTCTTCAGCAGATCCTTGACATATTTTTGTTGATTGATTGAAATGCCTCTTTCAGATTGTTTAATCTAAAATCTAAAGAAATAGGTGAGGACACCCATCATGCTCATTTAATATCTTTGAGTTATCAATTTAGCAAATTGTTTGCATAATTTTGTGCTTGTGGACCCAAATATAATATCATCAACATAGATTTACACTAGAATCACATTAGTTTGAGTTTTGTAGACAAACAATGTTTTGTCTATCTTACCTCTTATAAACTTGTGTTTAGTGAGAAAGGTTGAGAGGGTTTCATACCATGCTCTTGAAGCTTGTTTAAGTCTATAAATGGCTTTGTCTAATTTGAAAACATGGTTGGGGAACTCATTGCTCTCAAAACCTAGAGGTTGTTTGACATAAACTTCTTCCTTCAGCTTTCCATTTAGGAAAGCACTTTTCACATCCATTTGATAGACTGTGAAGTTCATGTATGTGGCAAAGGCAAGAAAGATCCTAATTGCTACAAGTCTTGCAACTGGAGAAAAGGTTTTATCATAGTCTATGCCTTCTTGTTGATTGTAGCCTTGAGCTACAAGCCTTATCTTGTTTTTGATGACAATTCATGTCTCATCTCTTTTGTTCCTGAATACCCATTTTGAGCCAATTATGGTTTTACCATAAGGTGTATGAACCAATGTCCATACTTTATTTCTGGCAAATTGGTTTAGTTCCTCTTGTATGGCATCAACCCATCCAGGATGCTTAAATGCTTCAGAAACCTTTTTAGGTTCTTCTTTAGATAAAAAGTCTACAAATAAACATTCATGAGCTGAAGCAGCACTTAGTTCTTTGGCCATGGCCCTAGTAAGCATTCTAGCTCCTGGATCACCTATGATGTTAACCAGCTCAATATGTTTGTCCTGAGACCATCTGTCTTGAGGAGCTGGAGAGGCCATGGATTGGATGGATAGAGAGTGAGATTGGAATTGTATTTGAAACTGAAGCATCCTCAGCTGGAGAGGATAGTGGTTCATAGCTTTGAACATCTTTAGTATTTGGGAGGTTATCAATGATATGATTATCATTGTTATGATTTGAGTGCTCAGATTGATCATCATTTAAGATTTCATCATCATGAGCTAAGTGATCATTTTGGTCATTTTGATTAGCTTGATCATGTTGATCATATGAAACATATGTTTTAATAACGACAGGTTCAAGTCTTTCATAGGGATCTATGAAAGAAACAACATTGGTTTTTACTTGATACCTTCGAGATGGTTCGTATAGAAGAAGATACTCATCATGTGTGTATCTTTCAGATTCAGCAATGGTGATGTTGTCATCTGAAGGTTTTATGAATTTGATAGCATCAGTGCTTTCATCAAATGTGATGTGATAGTTTTCTTCAGTTTGTTGTCTTCTGGTGTTAAAGACTCTGAAGGCTTTGGAAACCAGTGAGTATCCAAGGAAATAACCATCATCAGCTTTTTCATCAAACTTCCCTAAGTAGTATTTATGATTGTGGATGCAAACTGGACATCTAAAAACATGAAGGAAGTCAATGTTTGGAATTCTCCCACGAAAGATTTCATAAGGAGTTTTGAGATGTCATTTAACAATCGTGGACCTGTTTTGAGTATAGCATGCAGTAGTTACAGCTTTAGTCCAATATTGTTTTGAAAAGACAGATCCTAAAAGCATTGTTCTTGCAGCTTCTATGAGAGTTTTTTTCCTTTCAGCAATACCATTTTGTTTAGGTGTGTATGGAGAGGAAAAGTTTTGTGAAATCCCCTTTTCATCACAAAAGTTGCTAATGATGCTATTCCTGAATCCAGTATCATTGTCAATTATGAGTTGTTTGACTTTGATGTCATTTTGATTTTTAACTTTTTTGATGAATGACATAATAGTGTCAGGTACTTGACTTTTCTTCTTCAGGAAGTATACCCAAGTGTACCTGGAGTACTTATTAATAATGACAAGAGTATACTTTTCATGGTTAATGGACCTAGGAGTTACATGCCTAAATAAATCCATGTGAAGAAGATGAAAACATTTCTCGATTGAGAATGTTTGTTTTGATTTGAAGCTCGCTCTATGATGCTTTCCTTTTTCACACGATGAACATGGTTTGTCCTTTGAGTAGACAAGTGAGGGAAAACCAATAACAAGATTTTGTTTTGCCAGTTGGTTGATTGTTTTGAAGTTTAGATGGGCAAGTCTTTTATGCCAAAGCCAGTTGCGATTTTCAGAAGCTTTGGCAAAGAAGCTAAGATTCTTGAGCAGAAGATGTCATGTCTTAAGGAACCATTTTACATCTCTTACTCCTGGAGCAATCATTACAATTTCTTTGTTAGAGTTGAAGATTGTTCCTCTTTTCTCATCAAACTGAACAATATACTTAGCATCACAGAGTTGACTGATGCTATCAAAATAATTTAGACCATTCACAAATGATACTTTTTGTGAAAACTATACCATTACCATATTGATTTTGAAACATATCCTTCTAGTGACGATGTTGAGTCATCTCTAATACACATGGTTGTTCCTCATAATTGTTCTAAGGTAACTATTGACCACCCAGTCATATGCCTTGAGCATCTCTAGGTACTAGATAGGCTTTCTGATGTCACACTGCATAAATACGTTCAGAATGGTTAGTTTTGCTTTGAAACCCACCTTCTAGTGGGAGTCTTGGATCTGTTAGCATTAGATGATTCAGCCCTAGTTGATTTTAGAGCCTCAGCCTTTTTAGCTTGAAGTGCTTCACCTCTTTGAACCACATTCAATTATCGTACGTGATCAGGTCTGTGTATCAGTTGAGCTACCACAAGCTTAACATTTTTGAGGAATGTGAGGATTTCTTGGATTAATCTCTCTTTCTAGAGAGATAATCCTGTTATGACCATTTGTGTCATGTTCATAACTTCCACATAATTTACATACGGGATAGTATAAACATTCATTAGATAAATGATTTATACATCCACAGTGTATGCATGGTGGAAAGAAGCATTTTGATGGTCTTGGGATATGAGATCTTGATGAAGATCTACCTAGACTTTTGAGATGCTGAGACATGTTCATGGTTGAAATGTATTCAACATGATCACAGGTTCTGTGATTAGTTCTTTACAACGTTTTACAAAAATGGACTCACCTCCCCGACACTGCGCTCTCTACTACGCGCTACTCTAGAACCGACTGATTTCGTTTACCCCCGGCCGCAAATTCAACAACTCTTTTTAACTGTGTTTTGGTATTTGTTTTTAAAGTGATTTTGTGAACTGTTGATTATTTCTGGAGTAAGATGACTGATTCTTGCTAATTTGTAATCTTAGGTCGATAAGTTCTTTTATTATAATAGCCAAAGGAGGATCATCTTCAATTTTCACACTCTTTAGTTTACCAGCAGGAGCTGAGTTAACTTTTGAAGCTGAAGAGCTTTTGTTACCCTTAGCAGGAGCTGATGATGGTTCATTTATTTTGACACCTTTTAAAGTTTCAGCTTTGAATGTAGATTTTGACCTCAAATGTGATTTGATAGTCTTTGATCCAGAAATAGGTTCCGCACCATCCAACTTCTTTAGTGGAGAAAGAAGGGTGCTATAGACTGAAGATTCATTCGCTGAATCATACTCAATCACTGAAGAGTCAATGACAGCAACTAAAGGATCAGTTGTGTTTCTTTTTGACTCAGCTGGGAGTATCCTACCAGTATCATGATTTGGCAAAATAAAACCTTCAGTTTCAGACAACCAGGGTCTTTCAACACCATGTATGGACACTTTTGTGTCATTAGCTGAGGATTTTACAAAGACTAAGTCTTTTTGCCCAGAACTGGAGGGATCTTCAGTGAGTTGATCAACTCCCAGAATTCTCTTTTTTGAGAGGGGATTTGTCCACTGATACACTGATTTACTTTGTTAGAACTGTTATGCCATGTTTTAGTGATTGCTGTTAGCTCTTTCAGTTCTGTTCTTAAGTTTTTATTCTCTTTGAGAATCTCAGTGTTTACATGCTGCATGGTAAGAAAATCAAGTTTTGCTTGTTTTAATACTAAAAGTTGTTCTTTGCATGCATTCAGTTCATGAACAAGATCTCTATGTTTTGACAAAATATTATTTCTTTGTTCTTCAACATAATTTAGATCGATACACAATAATCTAGATAGGTTTTTATATCATCATTATCTTCCATTTCAAGAAGAGTGTGTACCTTTCTCATGGAGATTTTCACCCATTTACCATTTCTGGCGCCTTCTTTACTGATAGCATTATTTTCTTCAGCTAACAATTGCTGACAATGTTCCAAATGCTATGTTCGATGAAAATACGTTTGTAAATCCTTTTGCTACTCCATCCACAAGTGATGCTGAATCATCATCTTTACAATATACGGATCCATCGAACATGCATACGTTTTACCAACCATACCTTCATGAATTTCAATGAACTAAGGATCACCCTTTGGAACAAGTGATAGGAGAACCCTCACGACCAGTTTTGACAAGGAATCAACTCCGATCCGATGGTGACATGTGCATGTATGCATTAACCGTGAGCATAATGGACCCAAAGAATGTCAAATATGCTATGACCGACCCTGCATGGATTGAATCAATGCAAGAATAACTTCTATAATTTAAAAGGCTTGATGTATGGGTGTTAGTTTCTCATCCGGATAACATAAAACCTCTTATGTTGAAATGGTTATTCAAAAACAAGCATGATGAAGAGAACACGGTTATCTGAAACAAGAATCGTCTAGTTGTGAGAGGGTACCGCCAAAAGAAAGGAATAGATTTCAAAGAATCCTTTGCTCCGGTTGCTATAATGGAAGCTATTAGGATTTTTTTGGCATATGCTGCACACAAATCGTTCACGGTGTTTCAAATGGACGTGAAAACTGCATTCTTGCATGGTACACTAAAAGAAGAGGTGTACATGTGTCAACCTAAAGGTTTCATCGATGCTGATCATCCAAGCCATGTCTACAAGTTAAAGAGGGCACTATATGGGTTAAAGAAAGCACCAAGGGCATGGTACGATGAATTGTCAACATTTCTCCTATAGAATCACTTCTTCAAAGGCACCATCGATCCAACGTTGTTTATAAGGCGCTTCAACGACATTATCTTAGTGGTACAGGTCTATGTTGATGATATTATCTTTGGTTCTACACATCCTAGGTATACCCAACTATTTTCTGACCTCATGAAAAGCCGCTTCGAAATGTCGATGATAGGAGGAATGACGTTTTTCCTTGGTCTACAAGTTAACCAATCCCCCCGTGGAATCTTTATAAACCAGTCCAACTACGTGTTAGAAATCCTTAAAAAATATGGAATGGAATCATGTGATCCCATTGGTACTCTAATGGAGATCAAAGACAATCTTGACCTTGATCAAAATAGGTGTCCAGTCGATGCAACAAAATATCTTAGCATGATTGGTGCCCTAATTTATCTTACGTCTAGTAGACCGGACATTATACATGCTACTTGTTTATGTGCTCAGTACCAGGCTAAGCCAACTAGAAGCACCTCAAAGAGGTTAAAAGAATCTTTCGTTATCTCCGGAGAACTGTTAATATGGGTCTCTGGTATACAAAGGATTCTGGTTTTGAACTAACCGGATTTTTAGATGCTGATTATGCGGGATGTAAAGACACCTTCAAGAGTACTTCTGGTGGAGCTCAATTCTTAGGCGAAAAGCTAGTTCGCTGGTCCTCAAAGAAACAAGACTGTACGGCGCTGTCAACTGCGAAAGCAGAATATGTGTCTCTATCCGTTTGCTGTGCCCAAGTCATTTAGATGCGGACATAGTTAACGGATTATGGCTTTCACTTCAACAAGATTCCCATCTATTGTGATTCGAAATCAGCCATATCCTACAACTCGGTCCAACACTCGAGAACAAAACACATCGATGTCCGCTACCATTTCATAAAGGAACACGTGGAAAATGGTATGATTGAACTATATTTTGTCAAGACGGATTACCAACTGGCCGACCTCTTCACCAAAGCTCTTCCAGTAGATCGATTCACGTATTTGGTTCGTCGCCTTGGTATGCGCAGTTTATCTCCTTGAGAACTTGATCGTCTTGGTCTGCAAAACACCAGTAATTCTTTTGTATAAAATTTATCAGAAAAGAAAAATATAAAATTATAAAACCTATAAAAGCAAAAAACAAAATCAAAAACTTTTCAAAAAATACCAAAAATAATCTTCTCCGACATGTCTCTCGACAATCGATAATATTTACGCACCTAGAAATGTTGATTAATATTGATACAGGTGTATAAATGAAGTCCGAGCAAGATTTTCAAAACCTTTCAAAACATGTCTCTTCAAAATTTTCTCTATGACTTCTAAGTAAATGTTAGCTTAGGACTCGGACTATAAAAAAAGGAAAATGTTCACTTATGTACATTTATCCTAAACAACGGGAAGTTCACATCTTCTCAATCTTGAGCAAAGTCATATAAACATTCAAAGTTTTGAATGCTCAAGAGAAGTACTAAGGAAAATAATGTTCAGTCAGTTATATCTCTCATATTTTCTTGTTGAGCACAATTTTTCAAGAAATTTTCATCAAAAAAGAAATTTCAAAATCTTTTCAAAAACAGTGTGCTCAATAAACTCTCCACTCAAAATTTTCACTCTATTCTATATATTGAGTGGGATTATAATAATATATTTCATTCGGATGCGTACCTGGTCCTCCCTTGTTTGGTTTAGTATAAACGACAGTCTAGCATCAACATACATTAACTTGTATTTTAATTCACTTAATATGTCAAAAATTGTCAACACATATGCAATTTTTGAGGGGGAGAATAGTGATTAAAATGTGATCTAGTACGGCTTAATAATGGATAAGATCTTGTGAATATAAGTGTGTTCCCAACCTCGCATGTGCAAAACTCTTTCATAATATGATGCATATGTGTAGGGGGAGCTTTTTGGTGATATAGAAAACTCTCAATGTGTTATAAATGATTTTTCAAACACTTTGATTGATTTTTAATGGTTTTATGGATACGATGGAAATACCCAAAGACCGACCAACTGTTGTTTCTTACGGTGTTATAAGACGGTTAAGGATAGGTATATTTTGTTCCATGATCCAGCCAGAACCGGAGGGATGTACCCAGGAACACTCCATTAGATAGAATAGAAGTCCATAGGTATGATTGAAAAAAGGAGCAAAGTCAGATTGGGAAGAATGTTATCCAAGGCATGAGTTATCACCGGAACAAACCCAACATGGTGATAATGAGGACGTGTTGGAATAGCCTTGAAGGGGTTAAAGAATGAAAAAAAAAGAATGATAATGGTGGTAAAGAAAGAATCCTTCCACACAACCTTAGGCACAAACCAGGTTAATGCATAATCTATCGGTAATCACAAAGATGATTCTGGTATTGAAGACAAGTCATCATGGACCCAGTGATGCAATGCACAACCCATCCTAGCTACTCAAGCTTCTCTCAAAATAAGTTTGTTTCATTTCTCACAAAGATCAACACGCTTCTATCGGCTTTCTCACTTCGAGATCGTTGATATAAGGGCTAGCTTGGCCTTGACTTTGTTATACTTTGCTTCAAAATCTTTGTTGGGCCTCAGTTCAGGTTTCTGCTGAGAGGGACTGAAGATAGTAGTTTGAGGTTTTTGAAAAGGTGACGAGTACGATGGAACTGGTGTCTTAGAAAAACAGTTTCTTGCAAAGTGGCCTTTCCCGCCACATTTGTGGCAAACAGTATCATCGGTTGCTTTTGTACTACTGAACCTTTGATATCCCTTTTTGAAGAATCTTTTAGACTTGTCTAAAAGAGCTCTTTCTTGGTACTCTTATTCAAGGTCATTTAGGTACTCTTGACTGTTGCTAGTGTCCTCTTCATCATCAGGACTATCTTGAAAGTCCTAGACAATAGAGGTTGAAAAGAAGGTAGTTGATATTGCAGTTGCAGTGACAAGAGATTTTTTCTTTTCAGATTCATAAATACTATCAATGAGGTTTTCCACATATTTAAGTTTACCAAATAGATAAGCAAGCTCAGATTCTTTCACATGATTTATGTTTCTGAGACTTTGGCAGAAACTTAGCCACTTTTTTGGTAACCCATTTATAAAACCAGTATTTATTTCAAGCTTTGAAAGTTTGATGCCATCATTTACTAACTCATTCATCAAAGCTTTGTATCTGGTGAAAGTTTGTGTTAAAGTTTCACCTTCTTTGTATTTGAAGGTGTTGTAACACGGCTTCATGTCCATAACCCTACTTTCTTCCACATCAGAGGGGCTCTCATGATATAGTATCAGGTCATTCCAGGTAAATTTTGTTGTCAGACAATATATGACAGAGTTTATTTGGTCATCTAGAAGCACAGACAAGATGAGACTTTTGAGTCGCTGATCTAAGTTAGCAGCCTTTTTCTCATCACCTGTCCATTGTGCTTCTGGCTTCCTTTGACCAACTGTCATATAGACAAAAGGACCATTTTCAATGATGTTTTTGAATTGAGGTTCAATACCAATTATATGGCACATAAATCTCTTTTTCCAATTGGTAAACTTTCCACCTCTAGTATAGGAGCAGCATTTAACTGGCCACCCATATATTCAAGAGTTTGTGGTACTTCTGCTGCCATTTAAAATGGATCTTGATTTTAAAAATCTTTTGAGCAGTTATATAAAAACTTTGAAAAGGTTTTATAAATTAGACTGCTCTTATACCACTTATTGGTCCCTTTGAATGTGATACTAGATTTATCAAGTTAAACTAATCACATTTTATGGCAACAAAGTGAGTTTTAAACATATATATATATATATATATATATATATATATATATATATATATATATATATATATATAAGCAATATAAAGAACAAGTTTAAAACACACAGAAGTAACTTTTCAACGTATAGGTTCTTATTAGAATCAAATAAAGAATCTATGACACACCTTGCTTGTAGAATAGCAAGGTGGTTGAATGACAATTGGGTTGTGATCTCCTTCTAACTTAAACTCTTAACCAAAGTTATGAGAGTAAAAAAATAAACTATTCGACTAGAACTGAAGCTTCAGCTTCAGTAGTTTCTATTTAGTTTGTTTGAGAGATAAATGCTCTTCAATGTGTTTCCATTAATTGGAAGAGATAGCGTTTACTCTCAGCATTCCTTTCCTTTTATAGGCAAAGGAATTAGGGTTTACAAGTTATCCTAATACACATGGCAAGCATTAAATGGGTGGTTGAGCTACCCTTTAATGCAACCATGTTTTATAGTATCATGTACAGTCCTTTAAGGAAAGTTGAAGTACTTTTATACCAACTTTAGAAGTATTCATTCCCAAGGAGATTGCTTTATTCCTTTTGACATAAAGCAATCTTTTTCCCGCCTTGTAAACATTCTAGAAGTGAAACATTTTGTTTCAATCTTCTAAGAAGGAGATCGACATCGTTCAGCTTGGAATTGTCAACCAAGCTGAACTGAAGCTCTTGCTAAGGTATTCTTCAGTTTCTGATCCGCTGCATAAACTGAAGTAAAGATAATCTTGATATTCTAAGTATCCGAAGAACCAAAGCTGAAGTTTCTTCAGCGACTCAAGCTGAACTGTCTTCAGCTTAACTTATACATAGGGGATTTTATGTTTAAATCTACTGAGAGACTGAAAGGCTCAGGAACTGACCCCAACATGTTTTTATACACACATTTTTATAACCACATTTTTATACACACATTTTTATATAAATGTTTTTATGCACATTTTTATATACACTTTTTTATACCCACATTCTTAAACACACATCTTTATACGTCTTTTATACAAACATTTTTATATACGCATTTTTATACATATTTTTTACACATGTGTATAAATATGTGTGTACAAAAATGTGGGTATAAAATGTATCTATAAAAATGTGTATAAATTGTGTATATAAAAATGAGTGTAGAAAAACGTGTATAAAATGTTTATATAAAAATATGTGTATTAAAACGTGTATAAAACATGTATTATAAAAGTGTGCGTATAAAACCATGTATAAAATGTGTATAAAACCGTGTATAAAAACGTGTGTATATAAATGTGTGTAAATATATGTGTACGTGTACAAAGGTCTAGTGGTATGTGAGTTCCCCACCAACCTAGAGGTTGTGGGTTCAAGCCTCGCCGGAGACATTTGTTAGATATATTGTGAGATATGTGGTATAGGATGTGAGAAAAAAAATCCGTTTTAAAAATAATAATAATAATGTGTGTAAACCGTGTATAAAAATGTGTATAAAAAGTGTGTATAAAAATGTGTGTATAAAAACGTATATAAAAATGTGTGTGTAAATGTGTATAAAATAATGTGTTTAAACATGTGTATAAAAAAGTGTGAATAAAAAAGTGTGCATAAAACGGTGTCAAAAAATGTGTGTATAAAACAGTGTATAACTGTGTTAATTTAATTTATAATCTAACTATATCTTAATTAATTAATAAGTATAAATTAAATTTTATAATAAAAAAATATTTTTTTACTATTTTAGTTATATAAAATATAGTTTTTTATAAGATTTATTAATTTTTTATATCTACTTTATTAATAAATTATTTATGTACTTATTTATTAATTATAATTTATTAAAATTTATAATATATAATAATAATGATATTATAAAAATAAATATCTAATAAATTATTATTAATTAAACAATACTATAATATCTTTTCTTTAATATATATAAATATTAATAATCTACATAATTAATATAATATAATTCTATATAAATATTATTTAATATATTTATATATAATTTATTATAAATAATTATTATAATATATAATAAAATTAATAATATATTATATATATTATATTGATTTTTAAAATTAATTATAATTATATCATTTTATTATTATTTTCAAACAATACATTATTTATAAATTATTAAATAATAATAAAAATAATTATTATTTATTCATTATAATAATATCATATATTAATAAATCTAATTTATAAAATAATATATATTAATTAAAATAATATAAGAGAAATTTATTTTATTTATTTATTCAATAAATTATAAAACCTAATATAATTTAAATATTTAAAATATATTATAATTTTAGCTAAAAAAAATTTTATTTTATTTAATATAATATTAATTTTATAATTAATTAAAAATTTATTTAAATATTTTTTGAAATATTAATTTTTAAAATATTTCTCAAATTAAAATTAAATTAATTATATTTAATATATTATAAGTTAGATATTAAATTATAAAATTTATTATTTCGTTTATAAAAAATGTGTTAAACGTGTGTTATAAAAAGTTGCGTTATCAAAACGTGATAAAATCGTGTATAAAAACGTGTGTATAAAACCGTATATAAAAATGTGTGTATAGTTATGTGTGTATAAAAATATGTGTATAAAACCGTGTATAAAAATGTGTGTATAAAACCGTGTATAAAAAATATGTATAAAAATATGTGTATAAAATTTGTGTATAAAAACGTGTGTATAAAACCGTGTAAAAAATGTGTTTATAAAACCGTGTATAAAAATATGTGTATAAAAACGTGTGTATAAAAACATGTATAAAAATGGATGCATAAAAACGTGTATAAAAATATGTGTATAAAACGTGTATAAAATTTAAAGATAATTAGAAAAAATAATTATAAGAAAACTAAATTTTGAATCAAGTATAAACGACCGTTAGTATAAAAGACTAACGTTGCAAACGTTCGTTGGCTAAATGGATTAATGTTGCCACATGATGTAGTTATGGACTAACGATGTAACTGAATTTAACTAAGAGAGCTTACGTCAATCTGGTCAAAGGACCGGTCAACTCAATTGGGATAATCACATGGACTACTGGTGTAAGTAAATGCGTTTTAGGACAAAAGGTGTAATTGTGTGTAAACCACAATGACGATTTATGTAATTAACTCAAAAAAATTTACATAAACATATTTTTCAACTATAAAATAATGGGACCCATTTTTTATTTTCGTTTTTATTTTTTTTAAACTTAACACATTTCAACCAATTGTATATACGATGTATTAAAAATACGAGTTACAACGAAAGTAAAAATATGATATAACAAACCAAGGACTAACGGTATGAGTGACCATAAGAGACTACAACTGAAAAAGAAATAAATCAATAAGGTTAAAAATATAGAAAAATAAAATATTAGACTTCGTCATCTTCCTTTTACGCACACTGAAACATATACACACCTAACAAAACACACAAACAAAAACATACTCAAACACTTACACAAACGCAAGTAGTTGGTTTAAAAGAATAACGAAAATTATAATGAACGGTATTACGATGGCACCTACAACGCTGCTATGACGCCATAGCCGGTGCAACATGGCGGCGCCACAAGTGTCCAAAATCGCCTAACCTCCTACTTCTTAATAGAAGTGAATATGATAAATAATAATCCGAATTAATCACACTAAACCTTTTTCTCAAAACTTTCCATTTTTATCCCCAACACCCACTCAAACCCTTCCAACTGTCGCCGTCCGATATCTAACCTCTTTCACTCCCTCAAACACACTATTCCTTAATCTCAAAATCATTCTTAAGCTTGTGCTTTCTGTCTTTTTGAGTGTCGGTCAGCGTTGCTAGTTATCAATGATTTACAAAAAAATCTAGTAACAACCCAACAACTGTTGATCGGTTTGTTTATCGGGTTGTTCGGTTAAAAAAAATTTGGGCCAACCCGAAAACCGAATTTGAATTTGGTTCGGTTCGATTTTCGGGTTCACCCGAATAACCTGAATTTCACCATTTATTTAAAAAAAATTACATAGATATTTAGCAAAAAAATTATTTCAAGTATAAAAGTGTTTTTTTATATTGGATAAAATTTTAATGGTATTTTTATATATATAAATATATATATTTTTGAACAAAATATATATATATATATTAGAAAAAATTACACGTTTCGTCCCTATGGTTTATACCAAACATCACGTTTCGTCCCTATTTCATTTTAAATACACTGGTACTCCCTAAAAATGAAACTAGTAACACTGGTCGTCCCTATTTTGGATGGTCGTTAAGTTTTCTTGTTAAGTCTAATAATTAGAGGGGTAATTGCGTCTTTTTGCTCCTGTCACCACCATAGGGACGAAACGTGTAATTTTTTCTTTAAAATTTTTTTTTTTTATACGAATCAACTTTTAAAAAAAAAATTAATTTTTTTTATTTCGGTTTCAGTTTATGAGCAATAATAAAGAATTTTTTTTTTAATTTTTGTTTTTATTTCGGTTACAGTTTACGAGCAATAATAAAAAAAATTAAATTTTTTTATTTCGGTTTCAGTTTACAAGCAATAATAAAAAATTTTAAAATTAATTTTTTTTTTAATTCGGTTTCAGTTTACGAGCAATAATAAAGAAAAAAAAATTAATTTTTTTTGTTTTATTTCGGTTTCAGTTTACGAGCAATAATAAAGGAAAAAAAAATTCGGTTTCATTTTTTTATTATTGCTCGTAAACTGAAACCGAAATAAAAAAATTAAAATTTAAAATTTTCGGTTTCGTTTTCGGTTTCATTTTTTTTATAAAAAAATTTTCGATTTCATTTTTTTTATTTCGGTTTCAGTTTACGAGCAATAATAAAGAAAACAAAATTAAATTTTTTTTTACATTTTGGTTTAGCTCTAGAGAACAATAATAAAAAAAAAATTCGGTTTCATTTTTTTTTATTAATGCTGTAAAATGAAACCGAAATAAAAAAAAATGTAGAATTTTTTTTTTTTAATTGCTCGTAAATTGCTAGTTTTAATACGGGATGCAGATGTTGATTATCTCATATGAAGAAAATTGTAATTTATCTTTTTCAAAGTGAGCTAGCTAGCTAGTAAATAGTAACAGCCGTAAGTAAATAAATGTTCAATGATCGACTGATCGAAAAAACTATTTTCATGAAGATTGTATTTATACGAGGGTAGGGTATGGTGGCTTAAGCCACAAAACAAAACGGCCCCCACAGGCTGTCACATCAGCTTTTCACTCCCACTCAAAAATACTCCTTCATTCATAACACACCTTCACCTCTTCACTTGGGTCCCACCACTAACTATTTTTTTTCTTTCAATTTTTTTCACACAAACATAATTTATTTCACACAAATTAAAAATACAAACTAAAATACATTTAAAAAAAACATTGCGAAATTCAAAAACTAATGCGAAAATTAAAAAAATACATCAAATTATACATAAACTAATGTTCTTGTTGATGTTGTTGCCAAAGATGCTCAATGATATTACGTTGAAGCTTTGCGTGTGTATTTTTATCACGCAGTTCTTTGTCTTTTTTTCGTCGGATATCGCATCGCTCGACCCATGTCCTTAATATATTTGGTTGGGGACAAATATAACTTTCTTCGTCAAACTCGGTTAACGCATACTTTTGATCTTCTAAAATCATATTATGCAATATAATGCAAGTATGCATAACTCTGCGTAGCTTGTTGATAGTCCAAGCACGCGCCGGTTGACTTATAATACGCCAACGTCCTTGAAGGACCCCAAAAGCTCTTTCAATATCTTTTCGAGCACCTTCTTGTTTCCGTTTATATAATACATTCTTCTCTGAACTTGCAACCGTAAATGATTTAACAAAAGATGCCCATTGTGGGTAAATGTCGTTGGCTAGATAATACCCTTTTTCATATGAAGCAACAACCTCAAGCAATATAGTTGGGTACTTTTTATCACCTCTACCAAATTGCTCATGCCATGCTTTTGGGCTATTTCTCCATTCCCAGTGCATACAATCAATGCTTCCAAGCATTCCAGAAAAACCATGAATATTATTGTGTGCGGTGTATAACTTTTGAATGTCATTGAAGTCAGGTTTTCGTAAATACTTAGGCATAAACAATTCGATAACGCACTTAGTAAAAAAATCTAAACAATCGCGTGCGCAATGACTACCCATTTGTAAATACTCATCTAAAGAATCAGGTGTTACGCCGTATGCCAATTGACGTATGGCGCTAGTGCATTTCATAATAACACTAAAACCGGGTATACCCGTAGCATCGGGACGGACTCTAAAGAAATCGAAATGCGGAGAAAGAGGATGGTGAGTTTCAATGTAATTTTCAATACCTGAGACTATGTCTAAAAATAGTTTACGGCTCATACGATACCGTAACCGAAAATAATAATCGGGATATTTTGGCCGAGGACCAAAATAGTCCGCCATCAACCGTGCTTCCGCTTCTACCCGTTCCCGATAGATATAGTTTCGGTGGTGCACCCGCTCTGCTTCTTCTTGTTCTTGTTGCTCTAACCGACCAAGTTCAAAAATCATGTCAAGATCTTTGAAATCTTGAACATCGGAATCATCACTTTCGTAATCACTCATTATGTTTATTGTTTGTAAGATGTAGTGTTTTGAAAGGATAGTTGTATAAAATTTGATAAAATGAGGTAGTATTTATAGTGTAAAAGTGGGTATAAATTAAAAAAGAAAAAAAAGTTGCTATTACTATTACTATTTGATTGTGAATACTCAATCAACTCATGTTTTTACAATACTATTCTACGTTCCTTTTATAAGCATAAGGAACCCTAAACGCGTTA